>NQII01004187.1:63133-84630 GCA_002778355.1 Clitarchus hookeri
TTCCTCTTCCCTAAATTCTTCCACGGTAGCTGTACTAAATTTGATCAGGAAAGAGTGATATACGTGGTGAAGCTCCAAACTTTGATAGTGGCATTTCTATATTTTCAGTCTGCTGCACGACAAATTTACCATACAATACAAGATTCTTCGGCTAAGAGGTTCACCCCAAATATCTTCCAAACCACTGCAGGTATCGAAATTCAAATTTCGTATTCGTAAATAGCACTACAGATCTCATAGGACACCGTCTATGTTTGTTACGAGATGTGATTATTTCCGAGATAACGATATAAACTTCGGTTTTTTTTTAATGGGAATAAACTCATTCCTCCCAATAGCATAACCTGTTATTAAGCGCCTAGTTCAGCGACGTGATTATTCTGAAAAACCGACGAGCACTATTTGAGATATAAGGGTGTGTTCATAGGCGTATGTATGCATCTTACTGTAACTGTGGTGGGTTAGGTTGCGTCATCCACAAGAAATGTTGTGTTGGTGTGCGCTGTGAAACAGACACGATTTCTCGGTGAATTAATTGTAATAAAGCTGTGAACATGAAATTAAACACACGTTTTATTTGCCTGCATCGTCGACAACAACACAAACAAACAACCGTTTCGCATGCGTTCGACACCTGTGTTACTGTATCACTAGCGCGTGCGTCATCTGTATAGGAACACTCCGATGGACATCCCAGCGGATGATGTAACCTACTCCGTAACAGCTGCAGTCAAATGCATACGCCTATCAAAACCGCCTTATATCTAAAAAAAAAAAAAATGCTCCTCGGATTTTTCAAATTAATCACGTTACTAAACTGGGTAAATTTCGATTTAAAAAACCAAACTTGATACTGATATCACGGTACTTAATTATATATCGTAACAGACTCGTGCGATGTCTTATTGGCCCCCGTAGCGCCATTTACGAATTCTAAATCAAAATGTTGATACCTCGAACGGTTCCGATGATAAATTTGGGGTATAAATTTTAGCTAAATAATCCCATATACAGTTTAGAAAATTCAAGTGTAGTTTAGGAATTTTACTGAAACATGTTTTACGGCGTTTATCAGCATGGCGGGACAGTGATATTACCGTATACGCAATTCCAAAATTTTGGTCCGCGTGATCAATTCTGGATTTGGTTTTGCTCTTGCATTTTTATTTTTTATTTTTATTGCAATTATTTATTTACACTCTATGGAATAACTTATATGCTACAACAGATGATACATACAAACGAGCTAAATAAATTTATGGTAGTTAAAATGAATCCTTCAAAATGTAATGGTTTTTCCAATTTTTCTCTTACATTGCTGGACTTAAAATTTCGCCGTTTTCTGCTTGAAAGAATGAGCTCATAATAACGAGACATTTATAATTACACGGAGGCAGTTTTATTTTTCGTAAGTAGTTTATTCAGTAGGATCAGTATAGCTTTAGTAGTTTACATAAATTTTAATAATTCGTTGAAATAATTTCGAAACAAGCCATCTGCATGTAGTTATAGCGTGGTAGAGAGCGCGTCAGCGGGCGGACACGCGGAAATACGGTTCGTACCTGAACATCACTGAGGGAAATTAATTCTGTAAATTAAACCTGGTAAATATCTCTGCTATGCGGACATTTTAAAGATGTTTACATTTTCCAACTTTTACTTTTGGTATCCTTTTTATTATCCCATAGAGCGTAGGGAAATTCACCTTACTTTCGCGAAATTTCCCGACTTTTTTCCCTGGGAATATTTCCTTTACTCTTAACTACTGTGTGAATTTACCGCGAAGTTGTAGGGAAATATCCTTACATGTACGATTTATTTGCTTCCCATATGTAAACGAATTTTTTTTCACGCGATTTGTTTTTTTAGTTTATTAATTGAGAGTTTCGTGGTGTTCCTGGAACACTGGAATGACCTTCTTAAGTGAAAGTAGTAGTTAGTTATGAATTTATATTCTTTTTACAGAATTTTATTCTTGTGTATAAATTTTCAAACCTTGAAGTCTTTCCCTTTGAATGTGACGATCTTTCCCTATCCAGATCTAACTTTTACGGTCTGTGTGTCAGAGGTTTCAACGATGAAAGAGGGCCGCGGAAGAGCGGATTTTCTCCTGTTGATGGATGCTTTATGTAGGATGGCGAGGAAAGGATCTGGGAGTGACGTCATCCCGACTTCGGATTCCCGCCAGGACTTTCTGTCCTGACGCGGAACTCGCTTCTGAAATCTTTTCCTTGGCGTTCGTTTCTTTGTTTCAAATTTTGAATCTGCAGAAAAATACAGGCGTACTGCATGCGATGTTCACTTGACACGTTTAAAACCTACAAAATTTGTTTGCTGAATCGTCGAGTGTTTAAACTGCATAAGGAATCACGAGAAATAGGCGTTGTATGCTAGAACATTTGACTAAACACATACATGTTAAGAGTAGCGAAAAATCTATCAGCTGTAATAGTATCAAAGAATCATCGATTTCGTATATGGACTTTCCAGTTATTCTGTCTGTTTCAGGTTAATTTTAGTAATCTTAAGATTAATATATGATGATAAAACAAATAATTTAAAAAAAAATTTATTAAGCCAAAAATTAAGAAGTTACTCAACCAGCAATACTTACTGAGTTTGAGGGTACGATTGAACAGTTGAAACATAATCTATAATGTTGATGTATATTCTTGCTAGTACGAAAATATACCTAGAGCTGGATCCCTCGTCAGAGTGCAGAATTATTGTCTAGAAGGAAGCTGATACCCTAGGATAAAATGGGTATAGAATCTTCTAAGTAACTGGACATTGTATAAAAGTACCCGTGACAGCAACAGCGTGGCGCTCACGTTGTGAGGAGCAGTTACTCGTAAGTACAACAAAATACCTGTCTCAACAGTAGGTACTCATAAGTACAACACAATACTTGTCTCAAGAGTAGGTACTCATAAGTACATCACAATACCGGTTTCAACAGCAAGTACTCATAAGTACAATACAATACTTGTCTCAACAGTAGGTACTCATAAGTACAACACAATACTTGTCTCAACAGTAGGTACTCATAAGTACAACACAATACTTGTCTCAACAGTAGGTTCTCATAAGTACAACACAATACTTGTCTCAAGAGTAGGTACTCATAAGTACAACACAATACCGGTTTCAACAGTAGGTACTCATAAGTACAACACAATACTTGTCTCAACAGTAGGTACTCATAAGTACAACACAATACTTGTCTCAACAGTAGGTACTCATAAGTACAACACAATACTTGTCTCAACAGTAGGTACTCATAAGTACAACACAATACTTGTCTCAACAGTAGGTACTCATAAGTACAACACAATACTTGTCTCAACAGTAGGTACTCATAAGTACAACACAATACTTGTCTCAACAGTAGGTACTCATAAGTACAACACAATACTTGTCTCAACAGTAGGTACTCATAAGTACAACACAATACTTGTCTCAACAGTAGGTACTCATAAGTACAACACAATACTTGTCTCAACAGTAGGTACTCATAAGTACAACACAATACTTGTCTCAAGAGTAGGTACTCATAAGTACAACACAATACCGGTTTCAACAGCAAGTACTCATAAGTACAACACAATACTTGTCTCAACAGTAGGTTCTCATAAGTACAACACAATACTTGTCTCAACAGTAGGTTCTCATAAGTACAACACAATACTTGTCTCAAGAGTAGGTACTCATAAGTACAACACAATACTTGTCTCAACAGTAAAGTGGCACTTGGAAGAGAGCGGATTGCACGTATTCATTAAAATATAAAAGTTTCAGGAAACGAATGCAATTTTATGTTTCATTTCTATTTTTCCTACAAGTATAGCCAAGTAAGTTTGATCACCTCAGCTCGTAGCTTCGGTTTGCGCTAAATATCTGCGAAGCACAACGTACTCGCTTCTTTTCTGGTTGTTTCCTTGCAGTTCCTTGGTCATCGCATTTCAATTAATATCCGTAAAACATTTTTTAGTCGTCATAAAAAACCACAGGGAAATTTTATGGGTCAGAAAATATAGTTTCCGCTTTTCACGCCAATATTACAGCATGATGATTTTTACATACATTGTGTATATAGGTTTTTGTGACTTTGTGACTGAGTGAATTCGTTACTTTTTTTTCTATTTGACTCATTTTTCGTTTCCACATCACCGTGTAGTAACTTTTGTCTGCATCTTGAAAGTGTTTTCTTATATTCGCAGCCAGTGTCAGAACTCTGGTGATTGGGTGAAGGATCCTTGTGCCAGTAGCCGGCGTGTGGACGGAATCTCAGAAAGATGCTGTACGCCTACCAGTGCTTCTACCTGCGAAACACTACTGTCTGGAGGGTTGCTGCCTGCAATAACTTAGGGGATCGTATTGCGCGCCAAGAAGAGCCCTTGCCAGCTGTATGTGATTAATGAAGAATGGCGTAATGTTTTCACAGAGAATGGTGTAGTTTTTAGACTGTTCTTCATGGGCCTTGGCTATCATAAGATCTTCTCAAGCAGGTCCAGGCGTGAATTTCTCGGGGAGGGGGAGCCAGGAGCGTATATATACACCTGAGGGGAGTTTGGGAGAGACATTTCCCGGCGAAAACGGGAGACTCCCCAGCGAGGAAGGGTAGATGTCGTTAGCGAGAAGTCGCGCTTCGTGTCACCACGATTGTCGCCATCCTGTGCTGTTGGGAGTGAGATGTTACTAAAGATAAAGTAGGTGTAAGTGTGGTACTCAAACTTTTTCTGACAGGAATTGGGACTTAGTCGTACAGTATGAGCAGAATTTGGGAAGAAAAGCTTATAAAAGCACAATTATACAACACAAATTTATATCAGTGTTGATTACTTTACACGCCTGCAAACTCGTAAAGGCTAATTTGTAGGGTTAATATTTTATTCGCTGTTTTTTTTTTTGTTAGAACTAACCCATCCCATCCCGTCCTTTTCTCAGGTTCCTGTGGGGTGGAATCTTGCAGAGGTTGAGATGGGAAGTTGTGGTAGATTTTGAGGTGGTTAGAATAGACCACATCTTTGTTCAAGTCTTTAGTTATTGCCATCGAACTTCCGTGAAATACCAGAAGTGCCGTACCTGAAGACTTGACATAGAAATTGGAAGTGCATTCTTCCAGAATATCTTTACTTTCCTTGTTCCAGTACGCCATATGCCAGGTAAAACAAGATACCCAAACTATACAAGTGAGGGATCCATAAATAAATAAATCAAAACAAACTCTTAGTTAGGAATCCCAGCCGAAATAAAATCACATGTGTCACCCATGCTTCGTCCACATTTTATTTTGTAGGTGTTTATATTTTGGTCGCCTAATACTCGAATATTTACGCCTGTTTACTTTGATCTTTGCTTGTCCTCTTCAAATATAAGTCGAAAAAAACTTCAGAATAATAACCAGCCTATATAAATAAGTATGTGAAATAAATTCATTTTCAATTCCACTAATCTTCAAAAACTTAAAATTTTCTGTTTATGTTGCAGGTATCAAAGTTGTTCAGATGCATCATGTACAAATAATCTTGGAAATGGATGTGCTCACATCGAAGAAATGAGTTTTGATGCTGAACTACGTGATAATTGGCCAGGATAAAAGTACCGGAAAAGTTAGAAAGCGCTGCAAAAAGGCAGTGTCCTAAGTTATTATATTCCAAACTTTAGGTTTTCAAGGACATAAAGATCGGAAGATGGATTGCGTTGTTTCCTTCTGGAAGTAGAATAAAATAGCCGAGGTAGGACCAACTTGTAAGGCCAGTTTGTGTGGTTAGTTAGTCGATCTTGTTGATATGGGTTGTTGGTGTGGGTGGATAGTCTGGTCGGAGGGTATTGCCAGTTAGTGTTGCTGTTTGGTACAGTAGGTCGGTACAACTGGCATGGTTTTGGCAACGCCATTTGCTATTGTTGGTATGGTAATTTCATATGGCCAGCTGATATGGTTGTTTGGTATGATCGGTTGGTTTAGTTGGTTGGTCATGTTGGTCTTGCTATTTAGTTGGTCTTGCCAATTACTTAGTCTTTTCAGTTTGTTGGTCTTTCACTTGTAATACCCATTCAGGATTGCTAGCCAATTGCACTGGTTGGTATGCATTGTTTGATATGGTCAGCTGGTATAGGTAGTCTGTATGATAGGTTGGTTGGCCTTTTTGCCCTGGTCGGCTGGTATGATCAGTTGGTATGGTTGTTTGGTATGGACTTTTGGTATAANGTATGGTCAGCTGGTATAGGTAGTCTGTATGGCAGGTTGGTTGGCCTTTTTGCCCTGGTCGGCTGGTATGAACAGTTGGTATGGTTGTTTGGTATGGACTTTTGGTATAATCGGTTGATATGGTTGGCTTGTATGGTTGATCGGTATTGATGGTTGGTTGATCTGGTCGGCCTTGTTAATTGGTATTGTCAATTGGTCTTGCCAGTTAATCGATCTTGTTGGTTGGTATGCCCATTCGGCCTGGAGAGTTTGGCCTGATTGTTATGGGGGTTTGATATAGTAAACTTGTATGGGCAGTCTTAATAGTTGGTATGTCTTGTTGGTGATTGGTTTGGATGGTCAGATACCCAGAGACTAAAGGCTTTTCATATGGTAAAAATATCTACCTTCTAGGAATGTCAGTTCATTGGTAGAGGCGGAGAAGTACAAATTGTCTCGTCTAGCATATGTGGCTTCGCTTCCGCAGTCGATGTCTTATTCTAAGTCTGCGATGTATTCGGTTATCCCACTTCCAATGGAGTCGACAACAATGAAATCGACTTCTTCGTGTAGGTTACCTACTGCAGGACCATCAGCATCACATACCAAGCCAACGTCGTCGGTTTCAGCAAGGTCATCTACTTGTTTGAGTGTTGTACCAGTGGTGATATCGACTTCTTCGGTCGTGGTACCAGTGGTACCATCCACTTATTTGGGTGGGTCACCTACAACAGCACTGTCATCTACTTCTTTGAGTTCAACACCACTGAAGTCAACATTGGCTTCGTCAAGACATCGGTGCTGTTACTATGACAAAATATTCGCCTTTATTCGGTGCTAGGAAGTATGAAAGAACTTCTTGTGTGATGAGCCCTTGATGTGCTATGCAGTTATCCGACAAATGCAAATGCCAATTTAAATTTGGTAATTATGTGAAGAGTCAAATAAATATTTGCAAAGGTAGAGTTTCAAGCTGAGAAAACACCAGTTCTAATGGTTGATGGCAAAACATATAATGGATTCTACTTGAAAGATCAGCATTAAAGATATCTTTAAAATATTATGTGATTATAAATAAGTTTGTAGATACGAAAACATGTTTATACCTGGACCATATTACGCAACTAATTAGTACGAGAAGTTTCAAAGGGTCCCATAAAAGATAATGATTAGTTGGACTGTCCCTACAGAAAGCCTCAACTTTTGGGTGAATAAATCAGTCGACGAACGTACAAGACTGTGGATGTACCATTGTATAGGGCTGATAGTATACCAGAGTCTGTAAGAGACTTAAAGTAAAGCTGTGTCGCGAAGAAGAGTATATGGCTAATAGCCTAGTTCTGGTTGGACACTTGCTAGAATTGAACGTCTTGAGATGCATGTAAGCAAAATTATATTCAAAAATGAAAAGTAAGCCTGTTTCTGGAAAGATACATGAATTTTTTGGAGACTGTAGGGATTCTGGTTTTTTATTTTATGTTTGCATGAAAAATAAATTATTTCTGAAAAAAATGTTTTAATTCTTTTCTAACCTTTGTCTGAATTTACCTGCCTTATTTAAGTTTGATTCCGTAAAAATTCTGTGATGTAATTAAAATTGCAAGGATATAAAGTCAATACTCTAAAAAATACATTTGAAATAGTGTGATGGAAAAGGTCGAGAGTGTTAAATGTGTAAAGTTGCATATTTCGTGGGTTGAAAGAAAAAACTTGGAACAGCTTGCACCTCGTTGCCATTAAGCACAGGGTGGGATCACCACACTCTAGCCAACACGTTTGGAAATGGTGTTACATTGGCGCTCTCTCGTGGTCGATGCTGAAAACACAAGTCATCAGCACAGTCCAGTGGACAAATTCCGAGGCAATGGGCGGTTGTCTCGGGTATAGGAGAAGTAGTAGTTGGGTTGGGATCCAGTGCAATGATTATGTGGTGGTTGTCACGGTGAGTGGAAGGGAGCCCACAGGTTGGTTTACTAAATAGCCAATGGAATATAGCGGTGTTCTCAGTCATCTGCTGGTCGCCATACTGGGAGGAGTGGGTCTGTGCACTTCGTTATTTTTAAGAGAATCGAACCCTGGAGTGCAGCACAGGTGGAAAATACTACATATAAGTCTTCTTATTATATTACTCTTTAAAGTTATTCAAAATTAAACGTTTCCATAATTTGTTCGGGATTTTACTTAATTTTTTTATATTTTTAATTTATTTATATTTTCCCCGATTTTTACGGTTTTTAAGATTTTTGCTGTTTTCCTTGGATTTTTTTCGGTTTCAAACTCTCCCATGTTCCAGATCAAGTGCACAGAACTCCGAGATGGAGTCTGGGTCAAGAATGTAATTTTCCCTCAACGTTTTACATTTTTAATGCCTTTTTGCGTTTTTTCTTGATTTTTTGACTAGAAGATCACTCCAAGGTCATCGCAGGTCAAGGTCATGTACACCCAAGGTGGCTCCGGGGGCAGTAATACAAAAACATGGCTAGTCTTCCTCCTGAATCGCTGGGCTTGGCTCTGGGCCTTTAGTACGCCTAGCTGATTTGTGGGAAGTTAAGCTTACACTTAGACGAGGCTCCAATCCACCTTGCTAATTCGTGGACTTGGACGAAAAATAATTAAAAAATATTCGTTTTTAAAATTCATTTATATACATATATATATATTTTAAGGGGGAAAGCAAATTTTGGCTAACTACTTGGCCGTAGCCTGAGATTGGTGTCAACAGGCTACAAGTCTCATTTACTGGTTTTTATGAAATTTTGTAGGTGTTAAAATTCGGGTAATTTTTGTGTATTTGAGTATTTGTCATGTTTCTGGCAAACAATTTTAAGGGTGAAACAGGGGAAAAAAATATTTAAGGAAAATGTTGCATTTCGAGGGTAAAACGGAAAATTCCAAGAGGAAAAACCTGGGAAATTTTTATGGACATGACCTCACAAAATGGGCTCCTCCTCCTCCTATGTGCTTCATGTCCCAGATTCAGCTATTTTGTTCTACTTCCGAGAAATAACTTTCGTTTTGACGCAATTCTTTTGTGGTGGGGAGAGTGAAAATCAAAGGATAAGAAGAAGCGAACATCGAACTAGTAGGAGTTTCTGGTCTCCCGGCACAGGAAACTGTCTCCTGTAGCATTTTATATTAATGCGTAGAATAACTTTGAATACTTTCCTGTCCAACGAGTTTTTACGGTGTCTATACCGGTTTTTACATTTCTCTTCTCAGTTATAGGTTAACTGCAGGAACACCTAGGGAGGCAGTCATAGCCCCAATCTCTGGCCATGACTACCCAATCCCTCTCTGCAGCGTATGGGGCGTAGCCCTGGGACACAGTTAGCTCCCGTCCCTACCTAGAACTTACATCAAATACTGAAAATTAGGGTAGGTTAGGAAAAAATCCTGACACAGAAAACTCCGTGATATCTTGCTGGCTCAAGAGAATGAACTTCGATAATCTATCTGTTCGGTCACAAACATTTTTATAGCAGCGCGAACTTTGAAATACCACGTGTTTTTTTTTTTTTTTTTAGAATGTATTTTGAATCTTTTGTGTCATTTTTATAGTAAAGAAAAGATCTCACGCATTTTTACCAAAGAGTAATTTATACTTAGTTTTGACCACAGATTCGTGTGGTACAGTCTGTTTCCGCGAATCACCTGACATCCTGTAGACCCCGCGTCAGAGGTGAGGCAGGGGTCGTGTCGGATGCCAGAAGGTGCCGCAATGAGTTGAGGGTTGGGAAAAAATACGTTATGAATTTTTTTGTGTGCTTAAGAGCTCTTCCTAGGGGTGTATAAATTTTCACTTTGTAAATAACTATATTAAAATTAATTGCATATATACTTAATAAATTAATAAACGTTCTACTGTGCATAATATATATATATATATATAAATGCATACATATGAGAATATATCTGTATGTGTTGCAAATCTAAACTGATAAGAGTTTGTTGCTCCTCATATTGGAGGAAATACACCAGCTTGCATTACCATTAATTTTTGCACTGAGTCTTCATTGGATATTCTTGAAGGATGGGTGCAGCATTACGACCGTACGTCAACAAATGTTGATGAACTTCGGATACAGGCGTACGTAGCATGGAAGTGCAGAGGAGTGGAGAGTATTACACGAGCAGAAGTGACCATGCCTTCTTTCCGCACAACGAAACGTGGCCGGGGTGTGCAGAGGAGCACCAATTAGGAACGTGTTAAAACACACCAATGTTCTCTCCTGTGGCTCACAACTCCTAAACACGTTGTAGAGCGAGGCTCGCGATATTTTTCCTTTTGTTTGTTTCGTTGTACGAGAGGAAGATAGGCTTGAAGTGTCCTTGAAGGAAACACCGCAGATGCATACGCTATCCTTTGGTACACTAAATGTTAAATAAGGTGTCGGCTTCTGGCTCCTTGGAGTATAGCCATCCGTTACCAGGAGACTGGCAAGCTCTGGCCTCGCCTATGCAACGAAGTACAGTTATTCAGTGTTTTCGAAGAAACATACTGAACGTAAAACTAAGGCACATCTTGAATCCACGATGTTTTGATTTTTATAACAAGTAGTGTAATATTTGTGGAAAGGCAGGATTAACAAACATAGTCTAAGAAAAAGTGTAAAATATGTGTTATTAATTGAATAATCAAATTAAGAAATTTGGAGCACTCGTAAGCAGCCATTTTGAATCAACTGGGGTCGAGCGGGCTCGAACTGGAACAGCGATGGAATGCCAGGTCGGTACATGTGGGAGTGCCCAGAGAAAATCATATTACCAGCAGCAACGTCCGCCACGTTTCCTCCGTGCGTAAATTGGGAAATACTCCACCGGGAATCGAACCGGGATCGCCTTGTAAGAAGCCGCTGCCTTAATAACTGCGCACCATTCACCAGAGCCANACCAGCAGCAACGTCCGCCACGTTTCCTCCGTGCGTAAATTGGGAAATACTCCACCGGGAATCGAACCGGGATCGCCTTGTAAGAAGCCGCTGCCTTAATAACTGCGCACCATTCACCAGAGCCAAGATATGTGACGGTTATTTAATCATACTATTTAACGTCCACGTCATCAAGGTGAAGATGTCGTTTTTGTTATGATTACTCACATGTGCGTCAACCGACAGGCAGGAAGAGAAAAATATCTGCGCCAGCACTTCCTCGCCCGAGAAAGAAAACAAGAATTGATTTCCGCGGCGCCAGCCAGTGCGTCCGCGGAGCGTTTCGCGTCCTCACACCCCGAGGCACGTGGGAGGGTGTAGAACTTTACCCCCGTCGCGAAACAGCGAGGGGAAGCCGGTGCGAGCGAGTGTGGATTTGGAAGGGAAGAGGACAGACGCGGCGAGAAGAAGCGAACGGAAGAGAAGAGGCTCGATCGCAGGTCAAGTGTCCCCTCCACTCCCCCCGGGGCGCTCAACTGACACGGCAGTTTTGTTCCGGGAAGGAGAGGAACTGCCACGGCTTACACNTTAATAGGCTGTTCACGGTAAATTGGGCACTTCTGAAAGCCCTGCTTAAGATCTACTTGTACTCACGTTGTGTATATTTCCGCCATATGTAAAATTAACGATTCCATGGGCCTGATCACATAATTTTTGCGTCGACCAAGTAGAACTGCGAAATTATTAGAAATTTAAATTTATTACGATTTTGCTCAATCTTCCACTTATATGTGTTTAAATAAACAGGCAGTAAAACCAATAATGTTAGTATTATTTAATGTTTTGCTATCACTTTTAATTCGGCGTTAGGACATGGAACTACTTTCTCTCTGTCGTTACCAACTTTAGAGGGCGCATGCTTGTCAAGTGTTCCCGTTAAATCACACGCAGGCAGGAGGCAGTGACATTTTTCAAATATTGATTTCAGAAGTGCTCACTTTATCGTGAACAACTTTAAGTAACAATTTTTCAATAACCACATCTATTAACAATATTTTCAGGCCACACTAATTATAAAACGTATTAATTTTCCACAATTATTGTGTTCAAATACTTCCATACATTAGTATACCCCTTTCTGAACGATCGCCGCTCTTAATATTGGTCATCATCAGTAAAATAAATGTTTATATGTTCAGCAACGGTCACTTGATTCCTAACGTGATTTTTATCCTACTTTATAAACTAATCATAAATTTCAAGATCAAAACACAAACCTGATGATCACACATGATTACAATGAGCATGCTCAGAATTGGTCATCGTTCAGTGAGATACGGTTTTCGCCTTATCAACAAAGATAATTTGATTCCTTGTGTCATTAGCCTAATTTCGAGTCAATGTGTGTGTGTGTCACCCTAAAACCTTTAAACTCGTGAACCGAATATAGCAAAACTCTGTGTAGTTCTTAGAAAGGATATCCTACTTTTATAATTCCCTGCCAAGCAGAGTGTTTATTTTCAAACTGGTGATCAATTTTAGATTGTGGCGACATTTCCTANCTTTTATAATTCCCTGCCAAGCAGAGTGTTTATTTTCAAACTGGTGATCAATTTTAGATTGTGGCGACATTTCCTATCTCAAGAACCATGTAACTAATTTAAACCAAATTTTGTATTTTCGCAGTTTATAATACAAATAGTGAATTTAGAGAGGGATATTGTTATTGCTGCGTCATTTTAGAAGATAGCACTACATGAAATAATTAATCATATACAAATAATTATCTCGGAAATTTTTTCATGTATTACCGCCAAATTTCGCAGGTAACTAATATTATGATAGGTTATGTTACTGTATGCGATTTAAGTAGATAATGTGCTTATTTTCAATTTGGCGGCCGTAAAAATATTTGAGGTTAATTTTCTGTGTAAACATTTGACCGATTTCAACCAAACTTGGTATGCTGAAAGTATTAACACTGAAAGTGTTAACTACAGGTATTAAATATACTGATATACAGCCTCTGTTATCCACCAATTTGCAAGATAGCGCCACATGAATAATAAAAGTTGTTTTTCATATCTCGATAAACTATTAACCTATCTCCACCAAAGTTGGCAAGCAAGAAATACCGTTGTACGCTATGTAAACTGATATTTTTTAATTGGGTTGGACACTTATCTTCAAATAGGCGGTCATATAAACGTTTTTTACTACTAATATATATATATATATATATCTACGAAGCCATGTAACCAAGTTCAACCAAACTTTCTATGCTGGCAGTAGCCTATTCTACAGCCATCAAATGTTTTTACACAAAGCCTCTTTCGTCCATCATTTTGTAAGATAGCGCTTATTTTATGCCATACCTTGGANCATCAAATGTTTTTACACAAAGCCTCTTTCGTCCATCATTTTGTAAGATAGCGCTTATTTTATGCCATACCTTGGAAACAATCATTCTATTTCTCACCAAATACGGTTAGCCATGTAAACTGAATATGTTAAAAATGAATGAGATAATTATTATAGAAATTACGGTAACATAAATATTTAATTTTAATGCATATTGATTTTATCCCAGCCATAGAGAATGGCCTACTTCATCAAATCTACTGGCATAAGTAGAATAATATAGTATGTTTGGCGCAACGAGATCTGGGACTGGAGGTCGGAGCTATTCATGTTCAGTCATTTCGGTCCCCCGGCGGCCATTTTTTCCTCAAAATTTCCCTTTTTTCCCTAAAAATATTCCCGTNTAGTATGTTTGGCGCAACGAGATCTGGGACTGGAGGTCGGAGCTATTCATGTTCAGTCATTTCGGTCCCCCGGCGGCCATTTTTTCCTCAAAATTTCCCTTTTTTCCCTAAAAATATTCCCGTTTTTTTCTCAAAAAAAACACCGATCCCAGCTGCAAAAACGATCCCCCAAAAGGTAATTTTTGATCCATCGGACGAATTATGTGAAATCATTTTCTAGGGCAGAGCAGAGATGGCCATATTGGTTTTATAGACATAGGGTATGCCAAATCGATACAAGGGGTCCAGGATCCGTAATCAGACCTATCCATAAATCATCTTGGTTCTGTCAGCCATATTGTACGCCATATTGGATCCAGATGACTTTGACCATAACCCAAGTGACATTTAACGTTAAACCCAAAAATTTTTTAAAAATTTCAAAATGATCCCTAAATATTTATAAAAAAAATATTAAAAATTGTATTTTTTAAAATTATAAAATTTTAATTTTTAATGTTTGGGCTTAGAGCGAACTAGAGACTGGAACCGACCATCCATCATGTTATGACGTCACCCAACCACCATGTTAGACACAGGTAACCTTGATTTTGACCCATGACCTTGACCTTACANCCAAGTGACATTTAACGTTAAACCCAAAAATTTTAAAAAAATTTCAAAATAATCCCTAAATATTTATAAAAAAATATTAAAAATTGTATTTTTAAAAATTATAAAATTTTAATTTTTAATGTTCGGGCTTAGAGCGAACTAGAGACTGGAACCGACCATCCACCATGTTATGACGTCACCCAACCACCATGTTAGACACAGGTAACCTTGATTTTGACCCATGACCTTGACCTTACAACTGTGACCATGGATGACCTGAAAAATAAAAACTCGAGAAAAATTGTAAAAATTTAATAAATTAATAAGTTAACCAGCATATTATATTACTGACTACTACTTCCATCTTGGATACAGGTGACCTTTACCTTTGACCTTGACCCCAATGACCTTCTTTAACTTTAAATCCAAAAAATCATAGGAAATACAAAAAATTTCAAAAACCCTAATATTTATAAAATATTATTTAACAAGTTATTTTAAAAAATTATAAAATTAAACTTTCTTATGTGTCGCTCATTGCAGCAAATGTGTTGGAGGGGTTTGTCAATGCATCGAGAAAATCGCCATCATCGTCTTCAACATTATCACTGTCTTCATGTTCATTTTCATCTATGCTGCCATCATGATCATCTTCAATATTAAAACATTAAATTATCTTTTCAGTTGTGAATCATCAATTCAAGAATCATTATTTTTGCTCTAATAAGTTCGAAATATGCTAAAAATTGAATACATGAATAATATTCCTGCTTCTACCAGCGGGGTGAAACTTTCCGTTAAAGAGGGATTTAGTGGCAGGGAGGGTGACAAGCTCAGCTCCGCCAACAGTTTCGTGCTCTGTCAAAAAAAAACCCCCATGTTAATACGGCCTACGCACCGTATTTTGCACTGATTTTTTTTTTTACTGTAACAATAAAATATGTTTCCATCAGGGCAACATAAAAATTTAAATATTTCAATAGCCAGCGTTTGATTTACAAATAGCCTAACTAAAAACAAGGTTAAAACTATATTTTAACTGTGAACTATTTGTGACTAGCCATTGCCAAAACATCGCTACTCTCACCGTTTTAATTCGTATTGAATAATAAATACAAATTACAAATTATAGAGGATACTGAGGTAAAATTACATTTATTCAAAAATATAGTACTTTTAAAGTTAATCAGTGTTATATACTTGTGGCACATGAGTTATTTAAAAAAAACAGGTTTACATATTACTCCTAGGGAGATTTTTCAAAGGTTTGTTTTAAAACATCCGAAGAAACCATGAACGGACTATAACCTTCCGGGCTCTACTAGTAAAATTAATTTAATGTAATCGCAGTCTGAGATTGACAGAAACCAAAACCACTACCAATAGATCATAAATAAAACTAGACATAGAGCTAAAATTTACATAAATAACATAAAAAATCAAATAAATCACCAAACTTATAAAAGGATCTCAAAATATAATGATCCCGTCAGACAACCAACAGCACAAAACACCAAGGACAGCACATNCAAACTTATAAAAGGATCTCAAAATATAATGATCCCGTCAGACAACCAACAGCACAAAACACCAAGGACAGCACATGATTTCCTGGTAACTTTTATCGTAGTCATTGTGAACAATAAAAATCCTATCAAAATACGAATTTAATTCCACTTCACCGTTACCATTAAATTTCAGAAACAAAACCATATNACAATAAAAATCCTATCAAAATACGAATTTAATTCCACTTCACCGTTACCATTAAATTTCAGAAACAAAACCATATACAAATATTTCGAAAAAATAAAATATTTCAATTTACTAAAAGTTTTAAAATTATGCTTTTATTAAAACGTTGAGAAACATAAATACTTTCTATATTTGCTACCAACACTTCTGAAAAATGCCTTTCGCTCTTTATTTTTAACTATACGCAGTACGGCCCTGAGAATTTATTTGACAGGCGTGGTCGTTACGGGCCCAAGGTAATGCNTTTATTTTTAACTATACGCAGTACGGCCCTGAGAATTTATTTGACAGGCGTGGTCGTTACGGGCCCAAGGTAATGCTAAATTTTATACGCGGTGGGCAAAGGCAACATGAGCAGAAAGGAGAAACTATACAGAGCTTTGAAAAGTGCTCACTCTACCGAGAGCCATATTGGGTAGTAGTGTGTTGAGATACGAATAAGAAGAGCATCTACTCACGAAGATATTGGCGCGGTGTGTTGCGGTGAAGCCTAGCGTTCCAGGCGGAACGCTCTGCGAATTGCCTACGTGAGGTTGCTAAGGGGAATTAAACTTTCCACCCCCGGGCAGCACACCTGGCCTAGCGTGCTTCCTCATGCGTAGAGGGATTTGCATCGCAAACAACACGCCGCATCGCAATCAGCNTTTATTTTTAACTATACGCAGTACGGCCCTGAGAATTTATTTGACAGGCGTGGTCGTTACGGGCCCAAGGTAATGTTAAATTTTATACGCGGTGGGCAAAGGCAACATGAGCAGAAAGGAGAAACTATACAGAGCTTTGAAAAGTGCTCACTCTACCGAGAGCCATATTGGGTAGTAGTGTGTTGGGATACGAATAAGAAGAGCATCTACTCACGAAGAGATTGGCGCGGTGTGTTGCGGTGAAGCCTAGCGTTCCAGGCGGAACGCTCTGCGGATTGCCTATGTGAGGTTGCTAAGGGGAATTAAACTGTCCACCCCCGGGGAGCACACCTGGCCTAGCGTGCTTCCTCATGCGTAGAGGGATTTGCATCGCAAACAACACGCCGCATCGCAATCAGCCTAACAGAGGGAGTCCACACCGCTAACGGCACTTGTCGTCGAGGTCACATTGGTTCACGAGCTCTAAAAGAGATGTTTCGGATCCCTCTCAGAGATGCAGACAACTCGTAGCTTGGTACTTACATTTGTCTTCGGGAGTTTATGCAAATGCGTGATTACATTAGGTATATTTATGCCTTTGGGGTATGCAAAGGAAACATGAAATTCGGTCAAATTATGCACCGTATGGCTTATGTTATCGTCCTAGTGAATTTCGAAAATATAGCTTGGTATGTCTGTGGGGCGCGTTGTACCACGTTTCATTCATTCCGGATATTTCAGTAGTGTTACTATCTTCAAATGTTTTCTGTTCTCATTCGAGGCGAATGCTGGGCCATTTTTTTGGACATTTAGTCTCTCTACTTCGCGGTTGTCTCAATTTTATACAGAATGGGACACAATAGAACCACCATTTCAAATGTAGATAATTCGGCCAGCTTTCGTGTGAACGTTACATTTTAAAACGTCTACTTAGAGGCACTGTTTCGACATTTTATTGAACAACACGTTTTTCTCACCAACACGTGAATACGCGTCACAATATTTCCGCTTCAGTTATGTGCAGAAATAAATAACGTGAGCGCTTAGCGATTGCTTTATATAACCTGTGTGGGACGGCGTCCATAAAGACTGGCACTTGCACACATATAATTAAGCAGGCCACGATACCTTACAATGGGGCCGTGCGCACATCTACAGCGGGACTGGCGAGGTGATGACGTAATGCAGACCTGAGCAACGGAACAGACGGTGCTGTACGGCTGTCAACATGCTGTTTAATGAAATCTCAACACAGTACCTCTAAAAGACCTCATAAAATATAACTTCCATACAAAATTAGACGAATTACACTCATATTAATATGGTAGGTCTCTGAAACTTCCTCTTCATAAAAATATAAAAGTAATCGTAGTTGCTGCAACAGAACGCCATATCCCTCTCCTTCATTGTTATACTAATCACATTACGATTAAAGCCTTTAAATAGGCATGTACATATCTGTATGTATAATTCGGTGTCTATTGATTACTTTCGAAACTAATCTTCCAGAATTACTGGTCTTGACGAGCATATACAAAATGGAAGCGTTAATTGAGTCTCGTTGTTCAAACTACAAACGTGTTCTCAACGAACTAAAAGTCCATAACAGAAAATCTTGTATTTCGTATTCCTTAAACAAATGTTTTAAACTGAAAGTGCAGTGTCAACCGTACACACCTATTTACCTTCATTTTGTAGCTTATTATAAGTCATTTCGATTAGCAGTGCAGCTGACAGCAAGCGGAAACTATAATGCAAGACGGCCGTGCCATGTGCGAGCAACAGCAGTGGCGATACAAACACGATGGATATTTGCAGCACTACCGAACGTGAAAACATCAGGCNCATGGATATTTGCCGCACTACCGGACGTGAAAACATCAGGCTTTCGCAAAACTACATATAACTCCCACAGTTTTGGGATACTTGCGTAGTGTCTACAGATGATTTGTTCCCAATGGTAAACATTGTGTGTTAAATTTATGAATATTAAACCTTTTCCACTTTGTACTTTAACGCAAATGCTAATTGAGATATTTTTAGCATTGCTGGCTGCGAATAAATAAAACAGGCCTTAACCTGTATTTGCATTGGCACGACGGACGCAACGCGATGGAGATTATATCAGCCAATGAAAAAGCCGCTTTTGTGGCGTCAACGCGACAGAAACCTCGGACGCGACGAACTTTCTAGTTAGAAATCATTTCTAATTTTGTCACATCGGAAACGCGATGTTCCCAAGTAATTAAATATTGTTCTTGTTATTATAGTGGCAATACTCGTATGGTGGCTTTACATATTCGCGNCAAGTAATTAAATATTGTTCTTGTTATTATAGTGGCAATACTCGTATGGTGGCTTTACATATTCGCGCAGATTTGCTTACTTGGTTACCTCTTCCTTTGGTGGCTGTGTTTTTAAGTTTCATTAAAGTTTTCGCAAATAGCAGGCACATTTTGGGAGGATATTATTTATGATTGGTATTCAATTAACAACCATCTCAGAAAATAAACATTTATTTGTTTATATCGTTAAATGAATTTATTTTTCAAACGCATACTGAGCGAGGTTTCTCTGCCATACCTGTTGTTCGTTGTAGCCTAGAACTTAAAAAAACATAATTTGTTTAAATGTCACGTCACATATGTAGGGTCGCGCAAATGCCAATATTAATGTCGTTATTATGAGAGTTATGTTTAGACTGACGACCTGCGAAAATATTTTCTGTTGTTTCCTTTCGTTTTTTACACATCATATTTACGTTAAAAGTCGACATAACGTTAANGAAATGCACATGATTATTTTGTGATATCTCGGTTCTCAACTGATCTCACGGGCTTGCTAGAGGTGCTCTTGCTTGTCTCTGCGATTTATCCCACTCCTACGTATGTACGTAGCACTATCCGGGTGCTCTGGCGATATGCCAGCTCTTACTCGGCACAACCTTGACACGTGTAACTGCGATCCGTTCTGGCTGTCCACCTGCCTCGTGACACGTGTCAACTGGCAGGCGCTCGCGAAGGNGAGGTGCTCTTGCTTGTCTCTGCGATTTATCCCACTCCTACGTATGTACGTAGCACTATCCGGGTGCTCTGGCGATATGCCAGCTCTTACTCGGCACAACCTTGACACGTGTAACTGCGATCCGTTCTGGCTGTCCACCTGCCTCGTGACACGTGTCAACTGGCAGGCGCTCGCGAAGGGGGTCAGCGAGGCTTCTACTCAAAAGGCGTTACACGACAGTATGTTTAGATGTCACGTCACATAGGTAGGGTCGCGCAAATTCCGATCTAAATGTAGTTATTGTGAGAGTAATGTTTAGACTGACTGCCTGCGAAAATATTTTCTGTTGTTTCCTTTCGTTTTTTACACATCATATTTACGTTAAAAGTCGACATAACGTTAAAAAGACGTACATTTCGAACAATAAACAGTATTATTTATACACGCATCACTGCTACAGGCCATTAACGGCAAACGGAGCATTTCAGAAAGCCACGCTTAAGATCTGATTGTATTCGCAGTGTATATAATTCCAACATATGTAAAATCAACATTGTCATTTGCCAGATCATTTAAGTCATGTGCCAGTCAAGTGAAACTGCGAAATTATTACAAAAATTAATATTACGCAAATTTGCTAATACTTACACTCATTTGTATTAAAGAAATTGTAAGAAAAAAAGTCATTTCAGTATTCAAAATGTTTAACTTACGCTTTTAATTCACCGAAATGAAATGCAACAACTTTCCGTCCGTCATTTCAAATTTAACTGAGCACATTCCAGTCAGTGTGCCCCATAAAAACACACCCCCTACAACCATACTGGAATTTAGATGCAGAATGCGCAAACGTATGGAGTATACATAACGTAAGCATAGCAATAAGATGTTACCAACGGCATCGATACAAAACGTGAAATTCAAAGTGTTTCTATAAAATATTTTGCCAACAACGCGTACAAACAAACACGAACGAACAGATAAATCAACTTAATGTTGTTTCTTACTAAGGAGGGTTTATTTCTTCCCACTGCAGTTTAGTAGCATGCATGGCCCCCATGTGCATAGTACAGGTCCATAACACGCTGTTGCATGCTTCCAGACGAAGTCACATTCTATCTGGGCAGCTCTCATGAGAAATGGAAGTATATCTGGAGGTTGTAGACAATACAAAAATATGTTTTCACCTTGTCCCGGGCATGTTCATTGCGTTAATGCGCTTTCTGTTGATCACAAAACAACTGCATAACTCCTACCAGACAAAATCCCATATCTCAAAATATTCCTAACTTTTGGTGATGAATATACGAGGCGTGTTCATAAAGTAAGAGTACTGTTGGGCTGTCGTGCTGTGGAAATTTATTTTTCAACAGTTGGCAACACTGAGTTGTAGTGGGGGGTCTTCTGAACACAACGAGCACCGGCGACCCTCGTCGGTAGCGAAACGCACCTCGTTGTGTCCGTTTCTGTGAAATATGACAATCAGAAATCCGCCAAGTGCGAGGTGCGCGCTGTCATAAGGTTCCTTCTCATGGAAGGAAAAACGCCGACTGAAATTTTTGCACGTATCAAAACTTTTTATGGCGATGGTGTTATGAACTCCTCATCTGCCAAAAAATTCAAAACCTTAATTTCGGCCAAACAAATCATGGCAACCGTGTTTTGGGACCAAAAAGGTACCATTTTGATCGATTTTTTG
>NQII01004187.1:84647-137516 GCA_002778355.1 Clitarchus hookeri
GGGGGCGATTTTGAGGCCCTACAAAAGCTCAACAGAGCAATTAAAAACAAATGGAGGGGAATGTTGACGAAGGGAGTGTGTTTGTTGCACGACAACGCCCGCCCGCACACGGCCAACGCCACCAAGGCGCTTTAGAACTCGTTTGGTTGGGACATTTTGAACCATCCTGCATACTTCCCTGATTTGGCACCTTCAGATTTTCATCCTTTCACCTTTCTGAAGACTCACATGGGTGGAAAAAAATTTCTAACCGATGAGGAGGTGAAACAAGAGGTGTTTAAGTGGACGAAGGAGATGACGGGAGGGTTCTGTGAGGAAGGCATCAAAAAACTTGTGCCATGACTTACAACCTGTATAGAACGGGAAGGCGACGTAGAGTAAAAATATATACCTACAATATCCTGTTATTTTGTTTAAATAACCTTTTGTTTATAAATACAAACAATTGAGTACTCTAACATTTTGGATATGCCTCGTATATGCAGGTAGAGGCAGTAACATTTTTCAAAGGTTGAATTCAAAATTGCTCTACTAATCGTGCATATACTGTAGTCATTAGTTCCATGGCAGCGTTAACATTTTCTACGCAACCGAAAAGCATTCTAAATTAAATGAATGATGCTTTATTTACGGTTACGTCAGTTATTTATAAATACATAGGGATAAAAGAGTCACAGGAAATAAATGGCGTTGAAATTTGGTTATGAAGGTGTGTGAAATGGCGCCAGCGAGAAAATAACTTTTAAGAGGACAAGTTAAAAATGTTTTAATGGGGACCTTATGTTTAGAGGTGATATAATATGTGGGTTTATTTTGGACAAAGTGCAACCAACTGTGGTTGTACGACAATGAAGAAGCGAATTATATCTGCATGAAGATAAATGGATTTGGATCAGCAGGATGCATTAAATATAAATTAGACTTGATGTCCTCGTCAAATTATACTAAGTCTACTGGAAATATATAGCAAAGAACATACCCAGACTAAAGCAGGGATTCTCCATATATCTGTAAGAAAGCCAGCATAGTATGTATTTGTTAGCAGTCTGTCGGAAATATCTGGGTACAGTTATGAGAGAACGAGACTGAACATAATAAACATGATATCAATGATTGTAAACGGGGTTGCCTGGCCTCTGGTAGAGCTAACTTTGTTGATAGAACAGACTGTGGGTCATAATTTCTACTGTTGGGGTTCAGTATATTGGTATCGTAGTTTAGGAGAGTTTATCAAACGATTTCTATATCTTTAATAACTTAAAACTAATAAACATACAAACAACTCTAAGGGGCAAATGACTTTTACAGAATTGCAGAATTTTTACTATTAGTTTGCCGGTCAGTACATTTTAATAAATATTTATTTTTTATTTTCGTCCAGTTAATTTTTACATGTTTAAGAGTATATTAATTTATTACATTAACATTTGAAACATAATCACCTTGAGGCCGAGCACATATAATTTAATCAAATATTAATTGTTTCTTGTAAGTTATGTGACGATTTGTATTGCCAACCTTTTCTGTTGCGTTGTTTCCGGAATATGATCTGCAAGAAATGATTTGTAAATATTTGCGATAAGTAATCTAGCCAAAAATAATTCTGAATTAGTGACACGCCTCAAATTAATACTTAATTTGTAGACTATATACACGGTGTTGTTCTCGCACCATAGTCGCCCACTTTTATTCCTATGCACATATGTGTATTACATACAGAAAATGAATCTGAAATAGACTGATAATAAAATAAAGATTTTACACGAAAAGTTCTTGTGAAGCACAATGCTGCTTCAAAAATTTCTCCGTTTTCCTGAAGGGTAGCCAATCTTACTGGCGTGCCAGTGGTGTTAGTGGGAACTATTTGTTAAGTATTTGGTATTAAAATAGATTACTGCGCGCTACATGAGCTTAGAAACACTGTGGCGGATACGTCACAGAAGTTGATCAAATTTGCGACCACCAGGCTCGTTTTAGGAATAACGGCGCCTGGATTCTGCCTTGCCATCGCGAATATATTTGACGTGGGTTGATGACATCACATACAGCAATAACCCTGGAATAAAAATCTATGTTTACTCGTAGAAAATATTCTTTATGTGGCGTGAAATTAAAATCAAAAGGCGTAAGTTCGGTGGCCTAGTCCTACTTACCCGATTCTCTGACCTTGGTACGTAATATTACAATATTTATGAACTGTGAAATTGAATCATCGTGCTGAACCACATGTTTTTCCGGACGATAAGTGGATTTGCCTAAAACAACTAGAATAAAGTTCAAATTAGAAAATATTCTTCACGCATGTGGGATCGTAGTGGAGTTCGTGTAGGAGGGAAGGGGGGCTTTCCCGAGCTCTCACCGCTGGAGGGAGAGGAACAACCTGACACTGCTGGCACTGTAAACACCAAACTGATAACATAGCTCGCTACCACCGCGCTTCTACTACAGCTGTTAAATACCGCGCTGCACGTATAACGTTTATTAGACTGGTAATATGCACACGCAGAGCAGCTCTTGCCCAACCGCTCTCAGCTACTGTCTTTTCTGAACTAACAACCGCAGCGATATTAGACTCGCCCGTCTTGTTTTTGACTTCTGCGCATCATTTTCTCATTTTGATTTTATTATACAGGAACACGATCTGTAGGAAATGCAAGTAGCATTCTCCTGCGAAACAATGAAGCATAAGATAGCGCTTCATCGGGTGATAGTGACAAAATGACACTTCACATAATTACTCTGCTTCAGGCTACAGAAATCGGCGCTCAGAAGTGTAATAATGTCGGTTATCGGGTTCGAATCTTCAAGGATCAGGCCCTCTCGCTACATAAAATTGACGCCCGTAGTGATCGCTGTAACCGAGAAACTTTTTCAGGCAAAATGTCTAAATGATGGAAGTTATATAGATCCACAAAACGGCATCGCTGACCATGCATCCTATAAGAAAATACTTGTTGTGACACTACCAATAACTATTCATTTGTTGTTACGCTGTTGGAGAGTCGTTCCGTTTATTAAAAGGACTTTAAAATAATTTGATGGTGCGTGTAAATACGTTAAAATGCTTTGTTACATATATTATTCACTGAAGAACATAATTCACTGAAACACAATAAATAACTATCATCATAAAGGAAGAAATATAAAGTAACGCTTGAAGCTTTGAAAGTTTTTAAACTGCATAAGGTTTACGATTAGGCAAAAGTGATGTTCAATTCATTCTCTACGTCGTCAGTGTATATAAAGTTTATTTTAATTACTTCGTAACGCTATGTTGAATATCGCAATCTAGTAACATCGTAAGTCAGGTGCTCGATTCAATTAGTCTCGAGTGTAATCAGCGTAAATTTGATCGTCGCCTTCGAATCTCACGTACGAAACGTAGACTTGGAATAAATCCGTGAGTTCAGTGTGAATAAGTTAGCGTGAAATTCGAGAAGTGTTTTCGGTCGCAGCGGCGACGTGGCTGAGAGAGAATGGGCGGATAGAGAGAGAGAGAGAGTGAGAAAGAGGGAGAGATTACGAGATAGAGAGAATACCTCAGGCGCTCGGGAAGTATCTAGCAAGTTTCGCAGGAGACGAGGAGACGATGTCTTGTTAACGTCAGCAGAGGCGGGGGTCCGACCTTCGCACGAAATACGTGCCTGGAAGAAACCGCGGTAAGGGTGTGGGTAAAGTTATACCGTATGCAGATGATAAGATTACGGTACTAGATCCCAAAGTTCTTCTACTCCATTTAAAATTCCGGCGCATAAGTAACTTCCATTGTCACAGCACCCACGCTGAAATGCTCACCAAAGCAGTGCAAGAGGAATGCGAAGAGGAAGACGACGCCAAAGAGTAGGTTGGTAGATAGCGACGAAGTGGCGCGACGGTTACTGAGATGTGGGCGTGCCCATTCTCTAATTGGCCTCGCAAGTCTCTGGGAACGGGCCTGTCGTCTTATTAGTTACTTCGCGCCGGGGAAGGTTCCTTATTGGCTTGACTCCAGCCTGGTGAGTAAGTTACCAGACGCTGATTGGCGAACGGCTATCCGACATTAAACTTGATAGTAGAGGTGTACGCGGCTGGTTCGCCTCAGAATTATTAAGAACTTTGTGACGACGCTCAGAGGAACCCAGTTGACGCACCAGAGTTACAAACTCGCCTATCCTAGCTTGTGTGAAAGAGCAAGGTAAGGAAGATGTGGAGAGAAGAGGAACACTGAATAATCTCTCACCGCGTGGGAGTGTAAGCCACACTAATCTCACGTTAATTCCCGGTAAATCTATCCCTCCCAACCTACAACTACCCCTTCATCTCCCAGAGTAGGAAGGTAGGCAATCTTCCAGCCAGCTGGAGAATCATTGGTTTTTACACTGTACGTAATGATAAAACCTGCCTAAACTGCGCATATTTAAGAAACACAGAAACAATCGATTTCTGATAAAATTTGTCACACGTCCAGGTAATGTCAATTTATTTGTCAACGGCATTTTTAAATTATTTTAAAAGGCGCGAACACATTTACTATTTTCTTTATGTTCGTTTTATGCACATATTAACAATAACTCATGTATTAGTGATATAAACGCATTCTGATCAGCATGAACGAATTGCGCTAGTAAATATATGATATCCGCATAGTAACGTCATAGCCAGACATGTGTACCTTTTCATATAATGCGGTTTGCTTGCGAGGATCTGTCACTAGGGGCATTCATGCAACTTCGTCATTCATAGCTGCAATACACTGAATAAAGCCTTGGTAGCATTGTGAGCAACTGAGCCAAGTTTAATGAACACGCAGAATGCCCCAACGGTGCATTCGACAAGCC
Organism: Clitarchus hookeri; assembly: GCA_002778355.1. NCBI lineage: Eukaryota > Metazoa > Arthropoda > Insecta > Phasmatodea > Phasmatidae > Clitarchus > Clitarchus hookeri. Next base: position 89,465 of record NQII01004187.1, read on the forward strand.
TGTGACCAGTTGAATGAGTTTGAGAGAGGCCGCATCGTCGGATTCCGAGATGCAGATTGGACATTTCCGCGCATTGCTTACCATTTGAACCGATATGCCTAAACAGTTATTCGGCGTTGGACACAGTGGGAACAGGAGGGTACACGCACACGTCGAGAAGGCTCGGGTCGACCCTGGCGAACTACCAGCAGGGAAGACCCTTTCATTGTACGACAAACTGTAAGGACTCCACAGGCATTGTTGCGTACCATCCAGTCATATTTCACGGCAGATGGGGATACGCCTGTATCCTCCAGTACCACATCCAGGCGGCTATCAGAGCAGGATCTGTCGTCGGGGCGTCCCTTACGACGTCTACCATTACGACTTGAGCATCGCTAAGAATGCGTGAACTTTTGCCGGAAACATATTTATTGGATGCTTACGGATTGGAGACGATTGGTATTCAGCGACGATTTACTCTTCTGTCTGGATAGATACGACCGCTGAATTCGAGTCCGGAGGCGTTCTGGGCAGCGGCGTGATGCACGCTTTATTGTAGAGCGGCACGCCGCCCTAAAGATAGGTTCCGTGGTGTGAGGAGCAATTTACTACGATTCACGCTCCCTGGTAGCACGACCGTGTGCGTTCTTCTTCCTGGTGCAGCTTGACAACTCCATTTTCCAGCAGGATAATGCCTGTTCTTACACAACACANCGTGTGCGTTCTTCTTCCTGGTGCAGCTTGACAACTCCATTTTCCAGCAGGATAATGCCTGTTCTTACACAACACACGTCTACCTACATTATGTCAACATGCGCTCTTAGCCAGTCAGTTCCATAGACCTCCCACCCTTCAAGAACTTTTGGGCCCAGATTGGATGGCACCTTCGGCCAGCGACAACTACGGTGGATCTGGAGTGTCAATTGCGCCAGTAAAGGCAGGATGCTCCTCAGGAGAACATCTGACGCCTGTATGCCTCCATGCCCGAACGTATCGCCGCCTGCCTCCGTGCTACAGGTGATNCGTGTGCGTTCTTCTTCCTGGTGCAGCTTGACAACTCCATTTTCCAGCAGGATAATGCCTGTTCTTACACAACACGCGTCTACCTACATTATGTCAACATGCGCTCTTAGCCAGTCAGTTCCATAGACCTCCCACCCTTCAAGAACTTTTGGGCCCAGATTGGATGGCACCTTCGGCCAGCGACAACTACGGTGGATCTGGAGTGTCAATTGCGCCAGTAAAGGCAGGATGTTCCTCAGGAGAACATCTGACGCCTGTATGCCTCCATGCCCGAACGTATCGCCGCCTGCCTCCGTGCTACAGGTGATNTCCTCAGGAGAACATCTGACGCCTGTATGCCTCCATGCCCGAACGTATCGCCGCCTGCCTCCGTGCTACAGGTGATCCAACGCCATACTAAGTGCATGCTACAAGTGTTGATCACCTGAAATATTAGCTTGCTGTGATCCGAATTCTTTACGCTGTCGTTATTTACTGTGCGTGAACACAGTTGTGAGCGTTTGCGATTGCCCCTTCCTTGTGACCAATGTTTTTTTAATTATTATTTTTATTACTATTATTTGTATTAATAATAATATTATTATTATTATTACCCTATTCATGATTTTAAAAATGTTGCAGTAACAGTTCATCTACGCATGAAAGTTGTGATCAGGTAGTTGATATTAACATTTTTTTCGTTTTGCGGGAGGATAAATATTGAAAAGAAATTAGATTTAAAGCAAAGCTCTGAAATATAATGATTATATAACATAAGATTTTCTCTGAACTTAGTAAGTTTGGTCATGCGGTAGCGTGAGTGACTTGCATGAGAGAGGTCACGGGCTCGATGCCATAAAGATTCACTGGTGGTGTTTGTTCCATGTGGTTTCNTGAGTGACTTGCATGAGAGAGGTCACGGGCTCGATGCCATAAAGATTCACTGGTGGTGTTTGTTCCATGTGGTTTCATATCCCCATTATAAAATAATGCAAATCCGGTACCGTCACATGAACGGTTGATACCTTGTTTCGACTGTGTGCATAGGCTTACAATGAAATGAAGTTCTCCTCGAAAATTTCGGTGAAGTAAGAATTGAATAACTGAAAATCCCCCCAAGACGCGAGGTCAATTCCTGATTCGTGGGTCATAATGATAACTCAGATGACAACACAGGAAATATTGTTTAGCTATAGCAGGCAGTAGACACTTGCATTCATGCACACATATCAAACATATAGTTAGATACACCCATACATACAAGTACGCACACATACATAGACATACGTACATACACATACACATGATGGGATGGATTTAAACCAGCAAATCCGCGAGGTGTTATGTTATGCAAAATTAAGTCCGAAATAAATAGGAAACTATATGCACGGTAGCTTAAAATATGTTTTTGAAAAATACCGGAAACGACGTAAGATGAAATTACATTTATCTGAAAATCGTTATTTGTTACCGGGATAGTCAACCTAAGAGCAGACTCCCATTAATACCTCTTCTCGTAATGAAAATAACAGGACCAGTCACCCTCTTTTTGCACGCCACTTTTTTGATGTCAGGATTCATGAATACTCGATGTTGGTTTATTGAGCAGACGAACGAAATGATCAAAAATGATCGTTTAGTTGCAACTACCCAGGACCCACCGATTTCGTGCAAAAGGCACACAAAGCTACATCTGCGGCACTACTGTGCCTAGCACTTAGGCAGTCCTAAATACATACATGTGCATGTGGTATGCTGCGTTACTTATTCCTTTTAACAATATTTAGTTTTTAACCATCTTTTAAATAAATATTGCGATGTGAGTAATAAATACAGTGCGAATCTAAGACTTAGAACTACTCTATCCCCGCCTTTACCTATTTAACTCGGCGCAAGCCAGTTGATACGCATGCATTTTTCAAAGGTTGGTTGAACGAGGGTTTAATTGACGGTGAACAGCCTATACGTCATCACATGCGCGTGCTAGACACCGCGCTGGCGTCCAGGCTCGCCAACGCAACGCCTCCCCGGGGGCGGAGGGAAGTTTCTCCCCCGGGGCCTACTCCAGCATGCGAAGTTNCAGGCTCGCCAACGCAACGCCTCCCCGGGGGCGGAGGGAAGTTTCTCCCCCGGGGCCTACTCCAGCATGCGAAGTTGGAGCTGGAAGTATACTAGGGACACTCCCCTGAGGCGAGGCTCCAGCGCGACGTGAATGAACCCTGACCTCANCTGAAGGTTTATCAGGGGAAGGCTTGCAAATTAACTTATGTCTTAACTTAAACTAACGCCCATAACTTACCTGGTGTTCGAACAGAGAACCTCCCGTATCGCAGACCGGCGGTGCACCAACCGACTGAGCAACGAGAGGTCCGCTTTATAAGAACTTGGAACCATCGTGGTTCTGCCAGAGCTCCACCAGTGTTCCTGTTCTCATCAGGGCAGGGGGCCGCGGTTGTCGTAGTGGCTAATACGCTCGCCTCCCACCTCGACACACCATTCGCGATTCCCGGCGGCCGGATGATCCAGCTTGTCGACCGGTGTTCTATGGGGTCTCCCGTTCCTCCAGCGCTGTTCCTTATCCATCTCGTTTCATCCACATCGGCTCTTAAGACCTCGTTGTTGAGAGTCGCCTAAACCTCTGTACTCCACCACAGATACCTACAGATACTATGATTTCGCGAATAAATTTACACTAATATGGAGTTCACAATCCTCTACATCCTCCATCAGACATCTGTTCATTGGCTGCGTACACAACCTGGACCCATTCTCCTGTTCTACTCGGCTGCACGGAACAAAGTCACCAGCATGCTGATTTTCATTAAGATTACTCTAGGACGTGTACAATATTGATAGCTCACGTGAAACACGCGAGGCTTACATATATACAAGTGTCCCTACAGATATAGGATGTCCACGGTTAACTAATCACTTTTGAAAGCCCTGCTTGAGATCTACTTGTACACACATATACTGTATTATTCCATAATGCGTAAAATTAACATTGATATGGGTCTGGTCACTTTATTCTCACGTTGGCCAACTTAAACTGTAAAATTATTAGAAAATTACATATACTTCCAATTAAATTCTTACATTTAACATCATTACATAGAACAAAGCAAAATATATAGTTTCAGTATTCACAGTTTTAATTCGAATCTAAGACGTAGAACTACTTTACCTCCGCCGTTACCTACTTAACTGGGCGCAAGCCGGTGTATATGCATGCATTTTTCAAAGATTGGTTGAACGAGGGTTTAATTGACGGTGACCAGCCTATACGTCATCACATGCCCGTGCGAGACACCGCGCTGGCGTTCAGGCTCGCCAACGCAACGCCTCCCCGGGGGCGGAGGGAAGTTTCTCCCCCGGGGCCTACTCCAGCATGCGAAGTTGGAGCTGGAAGTATACTAGGGACACTCCCCTGAGGCGAGGCTCCAGCGCGACGTGAATGAACCCTGACCTCAGGCGCGTCGTCGCAATGCGGGGTCGAGCTGCCTTCCGCTGTTCCCGGAGTGCAGCCCGGAATTATTTAGGCCTCTCCCGGCCGTACATTAAAGATGAGGCACGCCCATCTTCGTCCACCGCGCTAGTACCAAACAATGACGCACCAGCGCCACTGTCAACTAGTACGTTTGATGGGGACCATTGCCCACCATATTGGATTTTTAGAATTTTCGCAAAAACCTGAACTATGGATTTCGTATAGAATCATACAGAACGACACGGTACGGGGTATTACTTTGTGCATTTCTTGAAGTTGGTATTGCTCGACTACTGTGTTTAGTTTAACTGAAGTAGTCGCCCGCAGGAAAAATCACTTACTTCTTCTCAGCTGTTACTAGTCGAAAATAAATAATGGCAGCAAAATCTTAACATCTTGGTAAAACTTGAGAATATATTGTTAATGTTGCGTCATGCGAAAAATCTCGTTAAACCAATTTAAATAGAAGTTATAATAAAAAAAGTTTAAATTAAAATAGGAGGGAACTGATCTTCTTAAAGTAACATTTCAATCCTGATTGAACTTGGAGTGGACTGAAAAATTCCTATTGAAACTTTACTATAAACACATCCAGACTGGACTGAAGCAGGATTGGAGTGAGTAATCCAATACAGTTGGCAAGGCGGACTAGAGTGTAGAATCCGGATTTATAAATTAAGGGCAATAATGTACCCCCTAAATAATGTAAATGCTAAATATTTTGACAGAAATGTAGGTTTTTTTAAAGCCAAATTTTTGAGAAACAAATGGTAAAAAATAAAAATTCAGGAACCAAGAAATTTTAGATTTTATAAGAGTACAGAAAACGCTAACTTCTCAATAATTCCAGGACAAAACCGTTAAATTATCGTCTATTAATTTTTATATCATCTTGTGTTTTCTTGTTTCCGCACTTCTTGAAATATGTCATTACACAGCTATCAGTCTGTGTCATCTTGTTGGTGGAATGTCTGCAGCAAAGTTCAATACAGCCTTTTATTGTAGTTTCTCTCCTAACTGGATATTGTGTTTATAGATGAGCAGTCCGGGAAAGCCGTTTGTTAACTACACTGAAGAGCCAAAAAAACTGGTACGCCTGTCTAATATCTGTAGCCCCCCCNGACGACGTGGCATGGACTCGACTAATGTCTGAAGGTATGCAGGAGGCAATTCACACCATGAAACCTGCAGGACAGTCCAAAAATCCAATCTGCACCAATTTGGGAAATGGTTGCACGTCCGTCACGTTTAATGATTCTCGCCAGTCGTAGTTTGTCCCGTTCTTTCAGGATCTTTTTCCGGCCGCAGCGATGTCGAAGATGTGATGTTTTACCGGATTCCCGATATTCACGGTACACTCGTGAAATGGTCGTACGCGAGAATCCTAATGTTATCGCTGCCTCAGAGATACTATGTCCCATCTCTCGTGCGCCGACTATAACACCACGTTCAAACTCACTTAAATCTTGATAACCTGCCATTGTAGCAGCAGTAACCGATCCAGCTGCCGACCGCATCGCGTTACTCTGATTGGTTCCATACCTCTGTTATTTGCGTACGCACGCCTATACCAGTTTTTTTGACTCTTCAGTGTATATTGCAGAGCTCCAAAATAATATATACAGCATGCAAGATATCTGGCAAGTACCGTTCCGTCCTCGCGTGGAGTATATATATTTCTCGCAGGCAAACCTAGTGGGGACGTGTTTAATAGTTTTGTGAGAAACCGAATTTTTAAACATTCTGTGTCATGTGAGTGACCAATTTGTTACGTTGTGGAAAAAAATTTAAAAAATAATTTAATAGATTATACACGAATGTGCATTACCGGGAAATGAGAAAGAACTTCTTGAAGAAGGTGCGTGAAAAAGTTAACAAACACATGACACTACATGGGCTGTGTCTGAATTCACTGCAACGTAGTCTTGTTCACTTGCTCTTGAGAATTCCACTACCCACAATTCCCNACATGGGCTGTGTCTGAATTCACTGCAACGTAGTCTTGTTCACTTGCTCTTGAGAATTCCACTACCCACAATTCCCCATGCCTCCTTAATCCTTTCGTTACGAAGCGGGTATAATTTCAAACAACAGCAGCAAAAAAAAATTACTTATTTATTGAACGCATTTTCTTACGACGCCTTGGTTTCTTAACAAATGGTGTCCAGAAAATGANAAAAAAAATTACTTATTTATTGAACGCATTTTCTTACGACGCCTTGGTTTCTTAACAAATGGTGTCCAGAAAATGACAGGGCTGCCAAACTTAAAAGTAAATACAAAACAGAACCTGCAGTTTAGGGCGTGAGAAGGGGGCGAGGCTCGTGCCTTAGGGTGAAGGGAACGTTCATCAAGGGCGCATTCGTGCTATTACCACGTGTGCGGACAGCGAAAATGTGACGTCACAGCCTCGATGCACTTTCCTAGGACANGGCGCATTCGTGCTATTACCACGTGTGCGGACAGCGAAAATGTGACGTCACAGCCTCGATGCACTTTCCTAGGACACGTGGATAGGCAAGGGCCCTTAGCGGCTCAATTACACGGTGTATATTAAATTAATTATTTTGACGTGGTACTCGCGCTTAATTTTTTTTCTTCCGTTCGTGTGAACTGTGTCTAGTCTGCGGTCTACATTTGTTCGGCCGGAAGCTAATTGTGTGCTTACCCGGTACATATGTCGGAGTAGTCGATTAACAATTTCGGCCGGAAATGAGTTATGATTGCTAGTTTGCAATCAATTAAACCTTTTTNATGTCGGAGTAGTCGATTAACAATTTCGGCCGGAAATGAGTTATGATTGCTAGTTTGCAATCAATTAAACCTTTTCGGAATCCACTTTATGCTTTCTGCGCATGTGTAATATTCTGACAGTACAAATATTTAACGTTCCCGTGGACGCGTTGTTTGGTTCTTCTTTGCTGATCAAATGTCGGTGTAAATCTGTCACGGACGTAAACACGTTTCCTTGATTCACCGCCGACTTAACTGAGTACACGAGTCTGTGTTTTCAGAAAATATAAGTAGTCAATACACTAGTCAATACACGTTTATTTATAAAAGCGAAGCAGGTGAAATTATTTACTTTAATTTACTAAAATTCGCTTGATAGTCAACGGGATATGACATAGCACCCACAAATTCAACGTCGTGTCATAAGGTGGCGTGCAAACATCTGCATTACGGAGGTAGGATTCTAAGCATCAACTTCAGATGTAATCGGTACAGTGTTTTTCTAGATAGGGTTTACCAACCTGAAATATTTACAAGGCAGTCGTTTTCGAAACAAATCCCTAAGCCACTTAAATGATGCATATTTACATCGCCTACCGGGGCGCTACTTGTGTGAAAAAGTTGGTAAATATCTGTTGTTCTGTTCCGACATAAGGAATAAAAACTTTATTTTATAATTTTGCACTTTCGTACAGAAATGCTTAAAAGGAGGCTCTTTATAGGATGCTTCTGATTGTCACTGACGGCATACAAAGTTTGTTTGAATTTGGCTCAGTTGTTAATTAGATATGACACATTTTTCTCGGTATTGCGTGGCCACCATTTTAAAATCAGTGTCTGACCGTCAAAAATTATTTAAGTTTGCATTACTTCTGTAACACTACTGGTGTGAGAAATTTGGCAAAAACTAGTTGAATGCTTCCGGAAATATTGCATAAATATTCCTTTTCCTCACCAGACACTATTCTACAAAAAGGTCAGCAAAAGAGGATATCTGTACGCAAAATATGTAGTTCTAATAAATACATTTAGCATACAAAATGTTGTTGAAAATTTTAATAGATATGAAATACTTATCTCAATTATCTATAAACGCCATAAAAAAAATGGCCTTCTCCAACTTGGGTGTCAATATTGTCGGTAATGGGTTTATTGGTCCTCGAGTTATGGTATAAACCCTCACATTTTTTTCTTGTGACAATCTTCATCAGTGGCGGACAAAAAAGTCATGTATTAGTACATTCGATGATTGCCATAGATACTGGAAGCTACTGGATGGCTGGATAGATACTGGATGGCTATTATTTTGAAAATATATGACTACCTCCCTTAGGTCATAAAATTTAGATGGACTGCAAAAGTATACATTGTCACATGAATTCGGTGAGAATTACATAATTGTTTCCCGAGATAAGACACATACGTTTAAATATTCATGGGATGCTGTTTTAGAAAATGGTGAATAAAGGAGTGGATATATTAGCTTATTTTATTATTGCATAGATACTGCCAGTATAAAAAGTTAATTTGAAATTGGTTACACTGTTTCGTACTAGTAGCATAATAAGTTAATACACACATGCATATATATATATATATGGCCGATATTTCGAAAATAAGTGTCTGACCAACTCATAACATATCAGTTTACATGGTTTCCCAAACAGCTACTTGTTTGCCAAATTTTTTAGGATTCAGTTAATTGTTTCCACAGATGCGACAAAAAAAAATATTTCTTCATGTGGCGCCATCTTACAAAATTGTGGAGAAATAAGGCTTTGTATAGACACATTTATTGCTTGTACTATATACTGATAGCAAAGAAAGTTAATTTTAAATTAGTTTCATGGTAGCATATGCATAGCATACTAAGTTAAAAGGCTTATCTGGGTACCTTTTTGTAAAATAAGTGTCTGAACCATTAAAAACATGTCAACTATATGGCCTGCCGGAGTACTAAATGTTCGCTTAATTAGGTAAGAATCTGTTGGTTGTTTCCCAAGACATGACGTAACATTTTTTCTCTGTGGTGGTGCCATCTTACAAAATAACGCACAAAAGAGACTTTGTGTAGAAAAATTTGATGATTGCAATAAATACTGCCAACATTCAAAAAGTTCAAAATGGCCGAAATGTTGAAAATAAACGCTTGGCGTGGTCGAAAACTATGTATAAAAGCCTCATCACCTTACTAAGTACTACATGTACACCAAGTGGGCTAAACAATTTGTAAGCAATAGTATAAATACAATACAATTTGGCAATCATTTTTTAGCAACTTATTATTAGAAAGGAAACAAAATTAATCCACTGACTGGGTCAATTATGTTGGTATCCTACCTTTTTTTTTTTCCCCAGATAAACCCATTATTAAACAGAAGTTGGCAACACCTGGCGAACCCGTCAGACTTTCTCAGAGAAAATCTCAATATGTCAGTTATTCGCCTCTTAGTGTGTAAAATTATTCGATTAAAATAGCTCAAATTTCATATGTTATTTTGTGGTTAGTATGGCATGCTAACATTAAGTATATTGTATGTACGCGTTGGTGCGTGCGTGTATATATATAACATTGCCATAACAGCGCATGCAGTAAGAGTATATAAATACCTCATAGTGAGAAATTGGATGTGATTATAAACATATGTTGATTATTGCTGCCCGGTTGGTAATATAAATGTAATACATGCGGATTTATACACACATACACGTTCGCATCTGCGGAGTTATAAATTTCAATGTTCTACAAGACAGATTCTCCCGATCTAAATAACCTATGTTTCTAAAGAAGGTAGTCTAGTTAATAAACGAGCAACGGAAAAGAATTTTACTCTGTACTTCAGGCAGATATGATAGTCATTTATAAATATCGGATTTTATTTACCCACCGTATTCATTAATATTAATTTTTTTATTAGCAGCGTAGTTATTTCCACTTCACTCTAAATTATGGGGGGAAATGCTCGTTAGCCGTATCTCTCCTCCCCTTATTAATTAGTAAATGCTCAATCAATTATACATTTCAAATAACCAAAACATGCTCGTTAACTATGCGCTCTCTGGTAATATTATAAATGAAAATCTCATATATCAATCCGGCATTTCTTTTTGCACGCAGTCTCCACAGAAAAAAAGTGCCGATCATTAACACGATAGTATTTTACTTAAACTGCAACATAAAATCCCATCGTACTAAATAATTTAGTCAATTTAGAGCAAAGAAATTCTTTCTGTTCGCCATATGCACATAATGTATTCGCGCGTGCCTATATAGCAAAATTTAAAAATTCCAAATGCTTATTATATTCCTATATCGTAACCTTTCGCCGAATTATTAGAAAAATTGTACATTTTTAATCCACAAAATTTTTAAATAAAAAATTTGTGATTATATTANCTTTCGCCGAATTATTAGAAAAATTGTACATTTTTAATCCACAAAATTTTTAAATAAAAAATTTGTGATTATATTAATAGAAAATTGCTATTACACAACCTGTTAACACACAGACTCTCGGTCCACAATACGGGATGTAAGATCCAGATAAGTTAAACATTTACTACAAATTTATGCATATAACAATTATTTTCAACGTATTGTAGTGTCTTATGCCATACGAAGGGTAAATAATTTCCAAGTCATTACAAGTTTCATGGTTTTTTACATAAAGTATTTTTTTAAAGATTGTCCTGAAAGAAGAACAAAGGGCAGTGCCTTTATCAATTTGATAATTTATGGGAAACCATTGCATTAACAAGGTCGCCGCATTGGCACACCCTACGGCAAATATTGATCCCATTTGTGAACAGAATACTGACTATGTATATAAGATCATTACAGCTCTACTGCAAAAAAAAAAAAAAAACTGCGCAAACTCACTTTCTCTGACTTCTACTCCCGGGCCTTCGTAAATTTAGTGGAGAGTGGAGAGTAGAGAGATTCGAGTGGCTCTTAACAACGAGGTTTTGAGAGCTGACGAGGGTGAAACTTGCTGGAGATGGAGCAATGCCGGAATGCAAGGGCGGGGAAAACGGGAGATCCCCNGAGAGCTGACGAGGGTGAAACTTGCTGGAGATGGAGCAATGCCGGAATGCAAGGGCTGGGAAAACGGGAGATCCCCGAGAAAACCCGCTGACCAGCGGCATCGTACGACACGATTCCCGCGTGCTAAAACTTTGTAAATTTAAAATTTCAAATAAAAATACCCCAAATCAAAGTACGAACTTAAAACACATAGGTATTAGTAAAATAAATTAAATGTAGCACTTATGTGTNAAAATACCCCAAATCAAAGTACGAACTTAAAACACATAGGTATTAGTAAAATAAATTAAATGTAGCACTTATGTGTAAATTATTAATAATAGAATCGTAAACGTGATATATATGCAATAATTAAGTAATGACGTAAACCATAGCACACATGTTTTATAATAATCCACAGTAGAAAAACATTCTCTGTTTTATGTATGTTCAAAACCCTTATCCTGAGTCAAATTTTTAAGTTCTATTTATTCCTTGAAATTTATATTTCTAACAACACTGTTTTTATTACTGATATTATTTCAAGCTTTAAAATTTTTAAACCGCCTTAATTAATTACTATAAGTAGAATGATATTATATGAGTCGTGGGAAAGGGGGAAGGGGGGGTGGGGATTGTCAGGCGACGACCGCCCTCGCAAAAAGTTTCGGAGAACTTTTCCACCCTGTCGATCTCGCCAATAATCATATAACGAGTACGAAATCGTAATTAAACTACAGCGAATGTACTTATTTGTTATTTTCACAGCACAATTGAGCATAAAGAGCAGCGTAAATTTTCAACTGAATCATTTCCTTGAATATAAGTCATCAATATACATTAATTTTTCTGCAAGTTTTCTGCAAGTTANAATTTTCAACTGAATCATTTCCTTGAATATAAGTCATCAATATACATTAATTTTTCTGCAAGTTTTCTGCAAGTTACTTTGAAATAACAAAGATCATTAATTATGTTATGTTATTCTAAAGACAATTTTTTATGTACACTCAACGAACACCAAAGCACGCATTTCTCAGTGAATTGGGTCTAAATATTATATACTAACTTCTTTAAAAAAAGTACAAAAATATTATTTTGAATTATTATTCAGTTTATAGTATCAAATACTGAACCTATATTTTGATTAAATTCAGTTAATAAATTCACAGAGGGCCATTGAATAATATTTATTGTAAACTTACGCAAGCCCAGAATTATTTCTGTATCATAATATGCGCATTACTTATTAGCCTTTGCATATAAAAGAACAGAAATAAATAACGACGTTGCGAAATTATTTATATAGTTAAATTATACTTGAATCCATGCAATGACATACCACCGAAGTGCGACTGACATATTTGTTTATACACAGGTCGTGCTATAACCTGAGATAATTTATGCATACTGGATGAGTATAAAAGAATACGCAAACTTTGAAGGTCTATAATATCAAAACTAAACAACCTACAACCTTGATTAACCAATCAAATGAACCGTGAAACAGGTTGTTTACCATACATTCATAAATGTTCAATATGACCACCATGAGCGGCCCGAACATCTACGCGATAACCATACCCGTACCACGCTCTTGTCAGCATGTCCGGTGTTATTGCGAAGTTATGCGTTGGAGCTACATTTGAAGTTAGTCCATTGCTCGTGTGTCCCAGTCCAACAACAGAACTTGACAACCAATTACAGGGCCTCTACGTTTACGGAAATTAAAAATAAACTCATTCCTTATATGGAAAAAAGAATGAGAGGGGTGCTTAAAATTAAATCAGTGTCAGTGTTAGGTGAATATTTTGTTAAAATAAAACACAATCTCTTAAAGAACTGCAATAACATATAAATCAATGTTTGTTCTTTCATTTATTTATCAGATCATTTTTTAAATTCAGTAAAATATCATTACACAGGATAGTGCACTGCCACAACTCGTCCTGTTGACGTCTATTGAAGTTTCCATCTATAGGAAGCCGTAGCGGTAATTAATGGTACGTTTTGTCATGCGGTAACTTACCTAGCAATACAATTACGTCCATATATTTGATTTTTAATTTAGAATAGGCAGCTTGTAATTTCAGTTATTATAACTTCAGTTATATTTACTGTAACTACGTAACCTGAGTACGTCTTAGTTGTGTTGACGTTGTCTTCGGTCCGCGTGGCTTCTGGTTCAAATCCGAGGTAAGCAAGAGGAACCGTACTTAGAAGACTTAGTTTATTTAGTTTATTATGTAAGCTGCCTCTCCAGGAATGAAAGATATGAGGGCATAGGGCAGAGGGTTAACGAGTAAAAATTGTAATCAGTTAATACTTTAAGTTACTATAGTTTCAAATTTTTAAGTTAGGAATTTACGTCGAACCGTCATAAGCGAGATGGCGCAGGGGTAACGATTAGGGCAACCCGAGTTCGATTACCACTCCAGGTGTCCAGATTTATGTTTTCCGTGGTTTTCCGAAATCACTCCAGGTGGATTCTGGGATGGTTCTTCTTGCAGGCCTTGGCGTATCACTTCCCCGTTCCTGTGTTTGTTTGTGACGTAATTTCTGTCCATAATGACCTGGCTTCCGATGAGTGCTAAAGGCTATAGTTCAGTTGGTGCTTCAATTACGTTATAGCACAATTGAAATACGGTTTTTTTTACGGAACTATTAAACCTGTCCGCAGCATGTTAACCTACGTAAAGACAACATATATTCCAGACGAGTACGGAATGGTACTTCTAATACACCAAGCGTAATATAAATAGGGTGCTTGGTGGCTCAGTGGCCAGAGCACTCGTCTCCCACCAAGGCAAACCGGGTTCGAACCCTGGTGGGAACGCTCCCGGATTTTACCACGTGGGAATCGTGCCGGGCGATGCCGCTGGTCTGCGGGTTTCCTCGGGGATGTCCCGTTTACCCTGATCTTGCATTCCGGCGCTGCTCCATACTCACCTCTCTTCGCCCTCATCGGCTTTCAAGACCTCGTTGTTAGGAGCCCCCAATCCTCTCCACTCCACGACTCTCTGTAAATATTATTAGGAGTCCTCCTACACCCTTAAAAATGGATTTTCCCAGACTAATGTATCTTAAAGCATACTACATGTACACATGACCGAAACTACTACAGAAGCCTTGCTGAATACGCCAATAATATGATCGTATTACCGCTTAATTTTCAATACGCACAAGCAACGCAGCGAGATCAACGCACGCCGGTTCAGAGCTCTATGTGCCAATCTACGAAAATAACACGTACACAAGACATTATGTACACTACAAATAAAATAAACACAAAACTTTGGTTAAAAAAAAATTCAAAGCGTACTGCCTCAAAAGGTTTATTTCAAATGCATACAAAATTACTCGAGGGTCTTGCACTAAACCTTGCTACAGACGTCTCGACCGATAAAATGGCAGGGTCACCGCATACAGTTCAGTTTCTTAGGTACACGCAGCACGACTAGAACACTACACGCCAGTTCAGAGCCTTGCGCGCAACGGCGACGTCGTACTTCTTGCGCGCGTCAGTGTCGCCCTTATAGCTCCCGCACTTCCCGGGCTTCAAACGCGGATCTTCCGCGGCTCCCCCCTTGACTTCATAACTCCTCCCAGGGGGGGGGTGAGGTGAGTGAGTGAGTGGGGAGGGGGGGATCGAAAGAGGAAGGTTGATTACAGCGCGCGCCTTCAAAAACACCCCTCAAATCAGTGGCACGGATATTCCGTGGTCCAGCATTCTCGCCTGATAGGCGCGACAATTTGGCGAGTATCACATCCAATAACGCAAACGCAGGACTTAAGATAACACGGCGACTGGGCATTAGTGCCTGTGTGCAACTGGGCATTAGTGCCTGTGTGCAACTGGGCATTAGTGCCTGTCTTCACGTACGGAAGACGGAGCGCTGACAACGGAGATCCTCGCGCACGCGCACTGGATACGTCTCAGATCGGACCGAAACAGCGATAGGCACGGCAGCTGCCGCAGCATTCCTTCAGAGGGGTAATCTCGCCGGAGGGGCGGTACGGCTCCGGAGGGGGAGTACCCCCCATCCATCGCTTCACTACCACCCTGTCTGGCTGGTCATTAATCCTCAAACACAATGGACATACCAAATTTTGAAGAGCACGTCGTTGACTTGATGAAGGGCTATCCCCTTCTTCATGATCCAAGCCACCAACAATACTACGGTAACACAAAAAATAATGCTTGGTTGAAGGCACGAAAACTTTTGGAGATGCTATTAAGTCTCCAACATTTAAAATAAAGAAATAATATATACGATTTTTTATTATAATTATTATCTATTTCAGGTTGAGTGCGAGAAGCGACCTTACATACAAATGCTTCTTAGTGTACAAATGACATTAAAAATTAAATCACTCGGACTGAAGTTAAACCGTAGCGAAGACAGAGCAAACATGGACCCACAGTCGCTTTTAAGGTAAAATTTTGAATCCGGATTGACATGAAAATAAATGCGAAGATGAAGTGAACACTGACTGATAGCTGTGTAATGACATCTTTTGGCAAGTGCGTGACCTAGAAAACAACCGATACTCGAAAAATGAATAGACGATAGTTTAACTGTTTTTGTCACGGAATTATTGTGAACCTAACGTTTTTTCTACTGAAAAACAAAATACAAAATTTCTCTGTTCCTGTATATTAATTTTTACCATTTGATTCTCAACCTTTACGCTTAAACAACTTACAAGTCCAATTAGATCCAAATATATATTGCATTTNTTTTTACCATTTGATTCTCAACCTTTACGCTTAAACAACTTACAAGTCCAATTAGATCCAAATATATATTGCATTGACTTTTTTTTTGGGACTTTATTGCCCTAGTAGCTTACAATTGGCTTAAAATGAATTTTAAAACTCCGTACGTCAAACATGAGAACAAAACACTTACAAAAGGGAGGCACTTGTTTTGCTCTCACTCTCAGTGCACTCCTATAGCCAGAGAATGGACTACATTTTCAATTCGGATTATACACTCAAGTCCGCCTTGCCAACTGTATTGGATTACTCACTCCAATCCTGATTCAGTCCAGTCTGGATGTGTTTACAGTAAAGTTTAAATCGGAATTCTTCAGTCCACTCCAAGTTCAATCATGATTGAAAGGTTACTTTAAGGAGATCAGTCCCCTCCTATTTTGATTTAAACTTTTTTTATCATAACTTCCATTTAAATTGTTTTAACGAAATTTTTCGCATGACACAACATAAACAATATATTCTCAAATTTTACCAAGATGTTAAGATTTCGCTGCCATTATTAATTTTCAACTAGTGACAGCTGAGAAGATGTGAGTTTTTCTGCAGGCGGCTACTTCAGTTAAACTAACCACAGTAGTCGAGCAACACCAACTTCAAGAAATGCACAAAGGAATACCCCCGCGTCGTGTAGTTCCCCTAAAATTCTATACAAAATCCATAATGCAGGTTTTTGCGAAAATTCTAAAAATCCAATATGGCGGGGACTGATACCCCTTANATTCTATACAAAATCCATAATGCAGGTTTTTGCGAAAATTCTAAAAATCCAATATGGCGGGGACTGATACCCCTTAAACGTACTAGTTGACAGTGGCGCTGGTGCGTCATTGTTTGGTACTAGCGCGGTGGACGAAGATGGGCGTGCCTCATCTTTAATGTACGGCCGGGAGAGGCCTAAATAATTCCGGGCTGCACTCCGGGAACAGCGGAAGGCAGCTCGACCCCGCATTGCGACGACGCGCCTGAGGTCAGGGTTCATTCACGTCGCGCTGGAGCCTCGCCTCAGGGGAGTGTCCCTAGTATACTTCCAGCTCCAACTTCGCATGCTGGAGTAGGCCCCGGGGGAGAAACTTCCCTCCGCCCCCGGGGAGGCGTTGCGTTGGCGAGCCTGAACGCCAGCGCGGTGTCTCGCACGGGCATGTGATGACGTATAGGCTGGTCACCGTCAATTAAACCCTCGTTCAACCAACCTTTGAAAAATGCATGCATATACACCGGCTTGCGCCCAGTTAAGTAGGTAACGGCGGAGGTAAAGTAGTTCTACGTCTTAGATTCGAATTAAAACTGTGAATACTGAAACTATATATTTTGCTTTGTTCTATGTAATGATGTTAAATGTAAGAATTTAATTGGAAGTATATGTAATTTTCTAATAATTTTACAGTTTAAGTTGGCCAACGTGAGAATAAAGTGACCAGACCCATATCAATGTTAATTTTACGCATTATGGAATAATACAGTATATGTGTGTACAAGTAGATCTCAAGCAGGGCTTTCAAAAGTGATTAGTTAACCGTGGACATCCTATATCTGTAGGGACACTTGTATATATGTAAGCCTCGCGTGTGTCACGTGAGCTATCAATATTGTACACGTCCTAGAGTAATCTTAATGAAAATCAGCATGCTGGTGACTTTGTTCCGTGCAGCCGAGTAGAACAGGAGAATGGGTCCAGGTTGTGTACGCAGCCAATGAACAGATGTCTGATGGAGGATGTAGAGGATTGTGAACTCCATATTAGTGTAAATTTATTCGCGAAATCATAGTATCTGTAGGTATCTGTGGTGGAGTACAGAGGTTTAGGCGACTCTCAACAACGAGGTCTTAAGAGCCGATGTGGATGAAACGAGATGGATAAGGAACAGCGCTGGAGGAACGGGAGACCCCATAGAACACCGGTCGACAAGCTGGATCATCCGGCCGCCGGGAATCGCGAATGGTATGTCGAGGTGGGAGGCGAGCGTATTAGCCACTACGACAACCGCGGCCCCCTGCCCTGATGAGAACAGGAACACTGGTGGAGCTCTGGCAGAACCACGATGGTTCCAAGTTCTTATAAAGCGGACCTCTCGTTGCTCAGTCGGTTGGTGCACCGCCGGTCTGCGATACGGGAGGTTCTCTGTTCGAATACCAGGTAAGTTATGGGCGTTAGTTTAAGTTAAGACATAAGTTAATTTGCAAGCCTTCCCCTGATAAACCTTCAGGCACAACCCCGGTGGACACTAATAAGTGCTGTACCATATAGCAAGTCCCTATAAGGTTTCAGAAAGACATGCATGCGTGTCAAAGAGCACGGTATAATACCAGAATACGGCTCGCTTTTATGGTCAAATACCTGTTGGCTTGAAACTGTGATCGGGCTTATCCTGGTCACTCGTACATAAAAACCGAAGAGTGAAACTTCTACTATAGGCTATTTACGGAAAAGTGAGCGATTTTGTAAACGCTATAAATTTGGAATAATAGTCAATAAGTATATTTTATTTTATCTTTAGGCATCAACTTCCGTGTGCGGTGGACTATACACAGTGTATTTATTACTCACATCGCAATATTTATTTAAAAGGTGGTTAAAGAATTAAATATTAATAAAAGGAATAAGTAACTAGTCTCTCAAAGGTCCTCATATTACTTTGAACAATCTGTATAAGTAATGCCTTGAAATACCATAAATCCTTTTACAGAGTGAGACGGAATTTAAGCAACGAACTTTGTAAGGTGATTAATTCCTTATGAAAAATTACAAGAAAATTACATACGACAATTTTCACCTACATATAATACTAATTTAGATCTAAGCCTTCAACAGCCAAGATTTTAAATTGTATTTTTTGCAAAATATCGGAAAGGAAGTATGATTAACCTAAAATTCTCCGAACATGGTTATATGATATCGGTATCACCTCCATAAGATCATACCATTATTAATACCCCCGTTCGTAATGTAAAAAACAAGGGTAGCCACCCTCTTCGGAAGGCATGTGTGGATGTTCCTAACTATATGTTTGACATGTGTGCATTAATACAAGTATCTACTCCCTGCTGTAGCTAAACAATATTTCCTGTGTTGTCATCTGAGTTATCATTATGACCCACGAATCAGGAATTTACCTCGCGTCTTGGGGGGANACAATATTTCCTGTGTTGTCATCTGAGTTATCATTATGACCCACGAATCAGGAATTTACCTCGCGTCTTGGGGGGATTTTCAGTTATTCAATTCTTACTTCACCGAAATTTTCGAGGATAACTTCATTTCATTGTAAGCCTATGCACAGAGTCGAAACAAGGTATCAACAGTTCATGTGACGGCACCGGATTCGCNACAATATTTCCTGTGTTGTCATCTGAGTTATCATTATGACCCACGAATCAGGAATTTACCTCGCGTCTTGGGGGGGATTTTCAGTTATTCAATTCTTACTTCACCGAAATTTTCGAGGAGANTGACCCACGAATCAGGAATTTACCTCGCGTCTTGGGGGGGATTTTCAGTTATTCAATTCTTACTTCACCGAAATTTTCGAGGAGAACTTCATTTCATTGTAAGCCTATGCACAGAGTCGAAACAAGGTATCAACAGTTCATGTGAGGGTACCGGATTCGCAATCTTTTATAATGAGGATATGAAACCATATGGAACAAACACCACCAGTGAAGCTTTGTGGCATCAGGCCCGTGACCTCTCTCTTGCAAGTCACTCACGCTACCGCATGACCAAACGTACTAAGCTCAGAGAAAATCTTATGTCATATAATCAGTATATTTCTGAGCCTTGCTTTAAATACATTTCAGACTATGACGTTACTATGTGGTTACCTTAGTTTTACTAGCGCGATTCGTTCATGCTAATCAGAATGCGTTTATATCACTAACAAAAGAGTTATTACTGATATGTGCAGTTTAGGCAGTTTTTATCATTAAGTAGAGTGGAAAACCAATGATTCTCCAGCTGGCTGGAAGATTGCTTACCTTCCTACTCTAGGATATGAGGGGGTAGTTGTAGGTTGGGAGGGATAGATTTACCGGGAATTATCGTGAGATTAGTGTGGCTTACACTCCCACGCGGTGAGAGATTTTTCAGTGTTCCTCTTCTCTACACATCTTCCTTGTCTTGCTCTTTCACACAAGCTGGGATAGGCGAGTTTGTAACACTGGTGCGTCAACTGGGTTCCTCTGAGCGTCGTCACAAAGTTCTTAATAATTCTGAGGCGAACCAGCCGCGTACACNGGTGCGTCAACTGGGTTCCTCTGAGCGTCGTCACAAAGTTCTTAATAATTCTGAGGCGAACCAGCCGCGTACACCGCTACTATCAAGTTTAATGTCGGATAGCCGTTTGCCAAGCCGCGTCTGGTAACTTACTCGCCAGCTGGCAGTCCAGCCAATAAGGAACCTTCCGCAGCTCGAAGTAAATATTAACACGGCAGGCCCGTTCCCAGAGACTTGCGAGGCCAATTAGAGAATGGACACGCCCACATCTAAGTAACCGCCAAGCCACTTCTTCGCTGTGTACCAACCTTCTCTTTGGCGTCGTCTTCCTCTTCGCATTCCTCTTGCACTGCTTTGGTGAGTATTTCAGCGTGGGTGCTNCAACCTTCTCTTTGGCGTCGTCTTCCTCTTCGCATTCCTCTTGCACTGCTTTGGTGAGTATTTCAGCGTGGGTGCCGTGACAATGGCAGTTACTTATGCGCCGGAATTTTAAATGGAGTAGAAGAACTTTGGGATCTGGTACCGTAATCTTATCATCTGCATACGGTATAACTTTACCCACACCCTTACCGCGGTTTCTTCCAGGCACGTATTTCGTGCGAAGGTCGGACCCCCGCCTCTGCTGACGTTAACAAGACATCGTCTCCTCGTCTCCTGCGAAACTTGCTAGATACTTCCCGAGCGCCTGAGGTATTCTCTCTATCTCGTAATCTCTCCCTCTTTCTCACTGTCTCTCTCTCTCTCTCTCTATCCGCCCATTCTCTCTCAGCCACGTCGCCGCTGCGACCGAAAACACTTCTCGAATTTCACGCTAACTTATTCACACTGAACTCACGGATTTATTCCAAGTCTACGTTTCGTACGTGAGATTCGAAGGCGACGATCAAATTTATGCTGATTACACTCGAGACTAATTGAATCGAGCACCTGACTTACGTTGTTACTAGATTGCGATTTTCAACATAGCGTTACGAAGTAATTTAAATAATCGTTATGAACACTGATGACTTAGAGAATGAATTAAACATCACTTTTGCCTAATCGTAAACCTTAAACAGTTTAAAAACTTTTAAAGCCTCAAACGTTGGTTTATATATTTACTTAATGATGAAATTTATTTATTGTGATTCAGTGAAGTGTGTTGTTTAGTGAATAATAAATGTAACAAAACATTTTAACGCATTAACACGCACCATAAAATTATTTTAAAGTCCTTTTAATAAACGGTACGCTCTCAAACAGCGTAACAACAAATAAATAGTTATTGGTAGTGTCACAACAAGTATTTTCTTATAGGATGCATGGTCAGCGATGCCGTTTTGTGGATCCATATAACTTCCGTCATTTAGATATTTTGCCTGATCAAGTTTCTCAATTGCAGCTATCACTATGGGCGTCAATTTTATGTAGCGAGAGGGCCGGATACGTGATGATTCGAACCCGATAACCGACATTATTACACTTCTGAGCGCCGATTCCTGTAGCCTGAAGCAGAGTCAGCATGTGAGGTGACATTTTTTTCACGAGCTCCTCATTAAGCCCTATTATAATGCTTCATTGTTTCACAGGAGAAAATTACTTGTTTTTCCTACAGTTCGTGTTCCTGTATACAAATATCAAAATGAGAAAATGATGCGCAGAAGTCCAAAACATGTTGGCGGGTCTAATATCGCTGCACGAAGATGTGCGGTTGTGAGTTCAGAAAAGACAGTAGCTGAGAGCGGTTGGGCAAGAGCTGCTCTGCGTGTGCATATTACCAGTATAATAAATGTTAAATGCGCAGCGCGGTATTTAACAGCTGTAGTAGAAGCGCGGTGGTAGCGATGTTATCAGTTTAGTGTGTACAGTGCCAGCAGTGTCAGGTTTTTCCCCTCCCTCCAGTGGTGATCGCTCGTAAGTGACCACCCTTCACTGCCACCCCTNCACCCTTACCGCGGTTTCTTCCAGGCACGTATTTCGTGCGAAGGTCGGACCCCCGCCTCTGCTGACGTTAACAAGCTATCGTCTCCTCGTCTCCTGCGAAACTTGCTAGATACTTCCTGGGCGCCTGAGGAATTCTCTCTATCTCGTAATCTCTCCCTCTTTCTCACTGTGTCTCTCTCTCTCTATCCGCCCATTCTCTCTCAGCCACGTCGCCGCTGCGACCGAAAACACTTCTCGAATTTCACGCTAACTTATTCACACTGAACTCACGGATTTATTCCAAGTCTACGTTTCGTACGTGAGATTCGAAGGCGACGATCAAATTTATGCTGATTACACTCGAGACTAATTGAATCGAGCACCTGACTTACGTTGTTACTAGATTGCGATTTTCAACATAGCGTTACGAAGTAATTTAAATAATCGTTATGAACACTGATGACTTAGAGAATGAATTAAACATCACTTTTGCCTAATCGTAAACCTTATACAGTTTAATAATTTTAAACCTCAAACGTTGGTTTATATATTTACTTAATGATGAATTTATTTATTGTGATTCAGTGAAGTGTGTTGTTTAGTGAATAATAAATGTAACAAAACATTTTAACGCATTAACACGCACCATAAAATTATTTTAAAGTCCTTTTAATAAACGGTACGCTCTCCAACAGCGTAACAACAAATAAATAGTTATTGGTAGTGTCACAACAAGTATTTTCTTATAGGATGCATGGTCAGCGATGCCGTTTTGTGGATCCATATAACTTCCGTCATTTAGATATTTTGCCTGATCAAGTTTCTCAATTGCAGCTATCACTATGGGCGTCAATTTTATGTAGCGAGAGGGCCGGATACGTGATGATTCGAACCCGATAACCGACATTATTACACTTCTGAGCGCCGATTCCTGTAGCCTGAAGCAGAGTCAGCATGTGAGGTGACATTTTTTTCACGAGCTCCTCATTAAGCCCTATTATAATGCTTCATTGTTTCACAGGAGAAAATTACTTGTTTTTCCTACAGTTCGTGTTCCTGTATACAAATATCAAAATGAGAAAATGATGCGCAGAAGTCCAAAACATGTTGGCGGGTCTAATATCGCTGCACGAAGATGTGCGGTTGTTAGTTCAGAAAAGACAGTAGCTGAGAGCGGTTGGGCAAGAGCTGCTCTGCGTGTGCATATTACCAGTCTAATAAATGTTAAATGCGCAGCGCGGTATTTAACAGCTGTAGTAGAAGCGCGGTGGTAGCGATGTTATCAGTTTAGTGTGTACGGTGCCAGCAGTGTCAGGTTTTTCCCCTCCCTCCAGTGGTGATCGCTCGTAAGTGACCACCCTTCACTGCCACCCCTACGATCCCACATGCGTGAAGAATATTTTCTAATTTGAACTTTACTCTAGTTGTTTTAGGCAATGCCATTATCGTCCGGAAAAACATGTGGTTCAGCACGATGATTCTATTTTACAGTTCATGAAGATTGATATATTACGTACCAATGTCAGAGGATCGAGTAAATACGACTTGACCCCGAACTTACGCCTTTTGATTTTTATTTCAAGCCACGTGAAGAATTGTTTCTACTAGTAAACATAGATTTTTATTCCAGGATTATTGCTGTCTGTGATGTNTTATCGTCCGGAAAAACATGTGGTTCAGCACGATGATTCTATTTTACAGTTCATGAAGATTGATATATTACGTACTAATGTCAGAGGATCGAGTAAATACGACTTGACTCCGAACTTACGCCTTTTGATTTTCATTTCAAGCCACGTGAAGAATTGTTTCTACTAGTAAACATAGATTTTTATTCCAGGATTATTGCTGTCTGTGATGTCATCAACACACGTCAAATATATTCGCGATGGCAAGGCAGAATCCCTGCACCGTTATTCCTACAACGAGCCTGGTGATCGCAACTTTGAGCAACTTCTGTGATGTATCCGCCACAGTGTTTCTAAGCTCATGTAGCGCGCAGTAATCTATTTTAATAGCAAATACTTAACAAATAGTTCCCACTAACACCACTGGCACGCCAGCAAGATTGGCCACCCTTCAGGAAACTAGAGAAATTTTTGTAGCATCATTGCGCTTCACAAGAACTTTTCGTCTATTTCAGATTCATTTTCTTTACGTAATACACGTATGTGCATAGGAATAAAAGTGGTCGACTGTGGTACGAGAACAACACTGTGTATATAGTCTACAAATTAAGTATTAATTTGAGGCGTGTAACTAATTCAGAATTATTTTTGGCTGGATTACTTATCGCACTTAATTACAAAACATTACTTGCATATTATATTCCGGTAATAACGCAACCGAAACAGTTAGCAATACAAATCGTTACATAATTTACAAGAACAAATAAATATTTTATTAGTGTATACGGGCTTCTCCTCGTGGTGTCTTGATGTATAAATTGCACTGAATAAATCAATATTCGCTTAAACATGTAAAGTTAACCTGACGACCATACAAAATAAATATTTATTAAAATGTACTGACCTACAAACTAATAATAAAAATTCTACAATTCTGTAAAAGTCATTTGCCTCTTAGAGTTAATTGTATGTTTATTAATTTTAAGTTAATACAAATATAGAAATCGTTCAATAAACTATCCTAAACTACGATACCAATATACTGAACCCCAACAGTAGAAATTATGACCCACAGTCTGTTCTATCAACAAAGTTAGCTCTACCAGAGGCCAGGCAACCCCGTTTACAATCATTGATATCATGTTTATTATGTTCAGTCTCGTTCTCTCATAACTGTACCCAGATATTTCCGACAGACTGCTAACAAATACATACTATGCTGGCTTTCTTACAGATATATGGAGAATCCCTGCTTTAGTCTGGGTATGTTCTTTGCTATATATTTCCAGTAGACTTAGTATAATTTGACGAGGACATCAAGTCTAATTTATATTTAATGCATCCTGCTGATCCAAATCCATTTATCTTCATGCAGATATAATTCGCTTCTTCATTGTCGTACAACCACAGTTGGTTGCACTTTGTCCAAAATAAACCCACATATTATATCACCTCTAAACATAAGGTCCCCATTAAAACATTTTTAAGTTGTCCTCTTAAAAGTTATTTTCTCGCTGGCGCCATTTCACACACCTTCATAACCAAATTTCAACGCTATTTATTTCATGTGACTCGTCTATCCCTACGTTTTTATAAATAGCTGACGTAACCGTAAATAAAGCGTCATTCATTTAATTAACAATACTTTTCGGTTGCGTAGAAAATGTTAACGCTCCCATGGAACTAATGACTACAGGATATTCACGATTAGTAGAGCAATTTTGAATTCAACCTTTGAAAAATGTTACTGTCCTTACCTGCATATATAAGCAATCACAAAAAGTTTGGAATATTTTGAGATATGGAATTTTGTCTGGTAGGAGTTATGCAGTTGTTTTGTTATCAACAGAAAGGGCACTGACGCAATGAACATGCCCGGGACAAACTGAAAACATCTGTTTGTAATCGTCCACAACCTCCAGATATACTTCCATTTCTCATGAGAGCTGCCCAGATGGAATAGGACCTTCATCTGTAAGCATGCTACGGCGTGTTATGGACCTGTACTATGCATATAGAGGTCATGCATGCTACTTAACTGCAGTGGGAAGAAATAAATCCTCCTTAGTACGAAACAACATTAAGTTGATCTAGCTGTTCGTTTGTGTTTATTTGTACGTTTTGTATCGGTGCCGTTGGTAACGTATAATTGCTATGCATACGTTATGTATACTTCATACGTTTGCGCATTCTGTATCTAAATTCCAATATTGTTGTGAGGTGTTTTTTTGTGGGGCACACTGACTGGAATATGCTCAGTTAGGTTTGAAACGACGGAGGGAAAGTAGTTGCATTTCATGTCGTTGGATTATAAGCGTAAGTTAAACATTTTGAATACTGAAATGACTTTTTTTCTTACAGTTTCTTTAATACAAATGAGTGTAAGTATTAGCAAATTTGCGTAATATTAATTTTTGTAATAATTTCGCAGTTTCACTTGACTGGCACATGACTTAAATGATCTGGCAAATGACAATGTTGATTTTACATATGTTGGAATTATATACACTGCGAATACAATCAGATCTTAAGCGTGGCTTTCTGAAATGCTCCGTTTGCCGTTAATGGCCTGTAGCAGTGATGCGTGTATAAATAATACTGTTTATTGTTCGAAATGTACGTCTTTTTAACGTTATGTCGACTTTTAACGTAAATATGATGTGTAAAAAACGAAAGGAAACAACAGAAAATATTTTCGCAGGCCGTCAGTCTAAACATAACTCTCACAATAACGACATTAATATTGGAATTTGCGCGACCCTACATATGTGACGTGACATTTAAACAAATGATGTTTTTTTAAGTTCTAAGCTACAACCAACAACAGGTATGGTAGAGGAACATCGCTCAGTATGCGTTTGGAAAAAAAATTCATTTAACGATATAAACAAATAAATGTTTATTTTCTGAGATGGTTGTTAATCGAACACCAATCATCAATAATATCCTCCCAAAATGTGCCTGCTATTTGCGAAAACTTTAATGAAACTTAAAAACACAGCCACCAAAGAAAGAGGAAACGAAGTAAGCAAATCTGCGTGAATTTAAAACCCCACAATAAGAGTATTGCCACTATAATAACAAGAAAATTATTTAATTTCTGAGGAACATCGCGTTTCCGATGTGACAAAATTAGAAATGATTTCTAACTAGAAAGTTCGTCGCGTCCGAGGTTTCTGTCACGTTGACGTCACAAACAGCTACTTTTTTTATTGACTGATAAAATCTCCATCGCGTTGCGTCCGTCGTGCCAATGTAAATACAGGTTAAGGCCTGTTTTATTTATTCGCAGCCAGCAATGCTAAACATATGCCAGTTACCATTTGCGTTAAAGTACAAAGTGGAAAAGGTTTAATATTCATAAATTTAACACACAATGTTTACCATTGGGAACAAATTATCTGCATACACTACGCAAGTACTCCAAAACTGTGGGAGTGAAATGTAGTTTTGCGAAAGCCTGATGTTTTCACGTTCGGTAGTGCTGCAAATATCCATCGTGTTTGTATCGCCACTGCTGTTGCTCGCACATGGCACGGCCGTCTTGCATTATAGTTTCCGCTTGCTGTCACCTGCACTGCGGATCGGAATGACTTAATAATAAGCTACAAAATGATGGTAAATAGGTGGGTACGGTTGACACTGCACTTTCAGTTTAAAACATTTGTTTAAGGAATAAGAAATACAAGATTTTTTGTTATGTACTTTTAGTTCGTTGAGAACACGTTTTTAGTTTGAACAACGAGACTCATTTACCGCTTCCATCTTGTATATGCTCGTCAATGCCAGTCATTTTGGAATATTAGTTTCGAAAGTAATCAATATACACCGAATTATATATACAGATATGTACATTCTTATTTAAAGGCTTTGATCGTAATGTGATTAGTATAACAATGAAGGAGAGGGATATGGAATTCTGTTGAAGCAACTACGATTACTTTTAATACTTTTTTGCAGAGTAATGTTCAGAGACCTACCATATTAATATGAGTGTAATTCGTCCAGTTTTGTATGCAAGTTATATTTTTTACCGTGTTTTAGAGGAACTATGTTGACATTTTATTAAACAACGTGGTGACAGCCGTACAGCACCGTATGTTCCATTGCTTAGGTCTACATTGCGTCATCACCTCGCCAGTCCCGCTGTAGATGTGCGCACGGCCCCATTGAAAGTATCGTCGCCTGCTCAATTCTGTGTGTGCAAGTGCCAGTCTTTATGGACGCCGTCCCACACAGGTTATATAAAGCAATCGCTAAGCGCTCACGTTATTTATTTCTGCACATAACTGAAGCGGAAATATTGTGACGCGTATTCACGTGTTGNCAATCGCTAAGCGCTCACGTTATTTATTTCTGCACATAACTGAAGCGGAAATATTGTGACGCGTATTCACGTGTTGGTGAGAAAAACGTGTTGTTCAATAAAATGTCGAAACAGTGCCTCTAAGTAGACGTTTTAAAATGTAACGTTCACACGAAAGCTGGCCGAATTATCTACATTTGAAATGGTGGTTCTATTGTGTCCCATTCTGTATAAAATTGAGACAACCGCGAAGTAGAGAGACTAAATGTCCAAAAAATGGCCCAGCATTCGCCTCGAATGAGAACAGAAAACATTTGAAGATAGTAACACTACTGAAATATCCGGAATGATGGCAACGCGCTCCACAGACATACCAAGCTATATTTCCGAAATTCATGAGGACGATAACATAAGCCATATGGTGCATTTTCCAAAGCAGACGATTGGCCGTTCACATTATTTGACCGAATCTCATGATTCCTTTGCATACCCCACAGGCATAAATCTACCTAATGTAATTACGTATTTGCATAAACTCCCCAAGACAAATGTAAGTACCAAGCTACGAGTTGTCTGCATCTCTGAGAGGGATCCGAAACATCTCTTTTAGAGCTCGTGAACCAATGTGACCTCGACGACAAGTGCCGTTAGCGGTGTGGACTCCCTCTGTTAGGCTGATTGCGATGCGGCGTGTTGTTTGCGATGCAAATCCCTCTCCGCATGAGGAAGCACGCTAGGCCAGGTGTGCTCCCCGGGGGCGCAAAGTTTAATTCCCCTTAGCAACCTCACGTAGGCAATCCGCACAGCGCCCGGCCTGGAACGCTAGGCTTCACCGCAACACACCGCGCCAATCTCTTCGTGAGTAGATGCGCTTCTTATTCGTATTCCAACACTCTACCCAATATAGCTCTCGGTAGAGTGAGCACTTTTTAAAGCTCTGTATAGTTTCTTCTTTCTGCTCATGTTGCCTTTGCCCCCCGCGTATAAAATTTAACATTACCTTGGCCCGTAACGATTACGCCTGTAAAATAAATTCTCAGGCCGTACTGCGTATAGTTAAAAATAAGAGAGAGACAGGTATTTTTTAGAAATGTTGGTAGCAAATATTGAAAGTATTACTGGGTATCAAGGCTTTAATAAAAGCATAATTTTAAAACTTTTAGTAAATTGAAATATTTTCCTTTTTCGAAAAATAATATGGTTTTGTTTCTGAAATTTAATGGTACTGGTGTAGTGGAATTAAATTCGTATTTTGATAGGATCTATATTGTCCACAATGACTACGATAAAAGTTACCAGAAAATCTTGGGCTTTCTTTGGAGTTTTTAAAGCCTTTTTTTTTTTTTAGCAATGTTCGTACATTAATTCTTTACTGTTTAATATGCATTCGCAACTGATACAAAGTTGTAGGCAATTTACAAACGTGATGCATGGTTTAGGGCCCCGAGTTCAAAGCCCCGAAACGATAAATAATATTAATTTTATCTAACTACGGTGTCAGCGCGTGTCTTAGAAACAACTGGCGGCTTTCCCTGATCTCCATATGCGATAACTAGAACCATCGTTTCGCTTTTATTATGAGTTACTAAAACAGTCTCAGAAATGTTTTCTATGTCAAAGTGAATAATTAATTTTCAAGCGGCCATCTCCGTGTTGAGCTTCGCAGACATTCGTCGGAAATGTTCTGACTGCGGCGGGGTCAGTGGTCTTTCAGCAAATTTGTAGTTCCCTTCGGGCGATCGGCGGCCGCTTCTTGCGGAACTGCGACTTCGAGCAATGGCCGAACAACAACGCATAAACCCTCTAAATACTACTGAATTTATAGATAAATTAATCTGCTTTAGTCCATGTAGTTGAACGCTGGGAGTGATTCGTCGTTTAGGGTTACGTGTTTTCTCTCAACTTTACAAAACTATTACGATATACGTGTGTGCGCGTGTGTGCGTGTGTGCGCGCGTGTGCGTGTGTACGTGTGTGCGCGCGCGCGCGTGTGATTGCGTATGTGTGTGTGTGTGTGTGTGTGCATTATAGCTACTTTTTTTCTGGACAGCTTTCTTTAACTTTCCTTAAAAGCTGCATTATTAAATTTAATATTCAATTTACGACGTAGCTTTAACTTATACCTTCATTTCATATTCAATTTTGGGAGAAAGGAAAACACGCGTGCTAAATAAATTACGTGTGCTGACGACACGGCAAAGATAAAAACAAAACCACGAAATGCAAAACTAACCAAATCCGTTCGTATCGTGATTGGCCAGCGAGATCACGTGGTGCAGAATCACGTTACCTCGTAACATGAAACGATCGCGTAACAGATCTCATTGAAACGCACCACCAGTCGAGGCTTAGTCGGCTTGTGGGAACGTGTTACGTGACATGTGACGTCATCGCGATTGCGGCCTAAGGTTAGAATCGCATTAAGCGCATGACCGCCAAAAGGAGGGGTGAGGGTTGTTTTTCCCTACCCAGGGCCTATCAATGTCTCTCTGTAGATAGCCGGGATTCGAACTGCTAGTTGGTGGCAAATCTGTCGGTCGTGCGTGTGGAGGGTAATCAGAGTTTCGACGTCTAGACAGGCCACTGGGGTGTTGTTGGACGCTGGTCCGTGAAGATAAGGTGCTCCCGTCAGCTAGACGGCGTCAGCGGATATCGGAACCATAAGCATTCTCTGAAAAAAGTCTGAAGTTAATCTGTGATTAGATTCCTCTGATATGAAGTTTAAAACGTTGACTCCTTAAGTCTGATTTACTCTCGCCAATGTGTCAAATGCATGGACTCGTCAGTTAGAACACACAAACCTAACTTTGGTTTTATTTGGAAATCCGGTTTAAAGATGAGTATGTGTTTAGTTCTCTAACAAATTGAAATTAAATGACAGTTCTACATGTCCCTCGCCAGCGAGAGGTCATAAAATATATTTTAGACTTTCTCGTCTCAAATTTATATCATAAGTTTAATTATGTTATTTATATTATTATTGTGATAATTCATAAAGTTATTATAATAAATCTTCTATAATTTTTATTTGTGTGTGTTGTACCTAATATTGAAGTTTAAATCTCCCGTCCAGGTGTTGAGGGGATACTGTGTATTCAGGGTTAAGGAATAATACGCTACGAAAATAATATGGGTGTAGGAACCAGATTTCTATAGCCACAACCCATCCATACTGTTAATAAAGAGACAGCAATCAAGCGTGTTGTTGATACAGCCGAAATGTTGTCTGTTGTAACTACAGCTATTCATACAGTTCCAACGTGTTCTTGCTACAGAGAAGATTGTTGCTTCAGTAGAACATCTTCGACAGTATTTGCATCGTTCCGGCAACAAACAGAATTGTAATAAAGTAACGGGGCATTCTGAAAATGGCGCCGAAGTGCCTGAAACTCGATTGCCCAACTGTTCTCTTGTCATTCTTCTGCTGATTCTCGTCAGTTTAGTGATACATATTTTAATAAGCACGTGTAGGATGTCAACTTCTTTACGACCCCCTGAGAGTAGAAATTTCGCACCCAGGGAGCAGACTATATTTTGTACTAAGCGGATCGCGTGTAGTTTTTATATCAACCAATCTGAGGGACGTTACAATATTGCTACATACTGGAGGGGTCCTTAGTGATAGTGCAGTTAGCATCGTAACCCATGTTCGATCCCCGGGCTGATTCGATCCCGGTCTTATCGCATGTGAGAAACATATTGGACGTTGTCCATCGCTATTTCGTAGCCTTTTCATCCTCGTCTCATTCCATCCCTTATTTCTGGCAGTTCAGGAACGACATGTATCCCTTCGTGCATTAATCCTGTAATTACGGAGAAGTGCTGGTCAAAGTGTACCCCAATTGGAATGCTCATGTACAAGTGCGGTCGCAAATATTTTCATATCCAAGTAATTTTGCCTAAAAATATAAAATTGGCCTAATTACGTACTGCAAAATAGAACAAGTTTAAAATACAAAGTGACGGGTATAATCTATAGAAAATATATAAAATATAATACCTGGGAAGTACGTTTTCTGCAAACCATTAGGTCTGTTTTATTTTTTACAGTGTTTCAAAATGTGTCGATAAATTTACCCAACAACTACGAACAAATTATTGTATCCGACAAAAGGTTGACAAGATTTTAACTTCCGTAATACTTTTGGGGTTTATTTTTTGTGATAACTTGAGTAATTCTCGAGATATCCAGGAAAACCTATTCATCTGAATGATGGGATTGAAAATACTATTACCAAAAAACGAGCAAGGATGATTTCACCTCAGTGCGTAAGGAGTTATAAAATTGTTTAGAAGATATTGTTTCCTATGCAGAAAACACGTGAACTTGACTTTAGAGTGTAAACAGGAAATGGAAGATAGTCACGGAATATACGAATGGAAAAAGAGCCTGCTTACAATTGTTTATTAATGAATGTTGCAAGTGTAACGGTGATGTAGATCCCATAGTAAAAATGTAACGAACAAGGTTATAAATACCAAGATGTTCGGAAAGCAACGGTGCTTTTCGGAAATCTGTTTGGAAAGGCGTATTTCTGTAGGAATAATTGTTTGTGGTTTTCTGCCCTACGGTAATTAGTTCTCAAGGCTTTTAGAGTTAAGTGATATTACCAGAAGTAGAAATCAGGTTGATACGGAAATCCAGAACCCGTATCTCATAACCTCGCAAACTGTTTGAAATCGATTTACCCCTGAAATTATTTACATGGAAATCACAAACCTGTGTACAGCCATAGACAAACCCGAAATAATTTCTAATTTGTTTTAAATAAATTATTTAATTCTTTGAACAAACCGAACGTCAAAAAAACTACGGAAATAATTAATCAGCTTCCTTTTCTGTAAAGATTACTCTTGTAGAATGTATATTAATTTTCAGAAATATTTTTTTCTGTTAATGAGAAATGTTGTAAAAATGATTATAGTGTTTAAATGTATGTTTTAAATAGTGCGCATGAAAGAAAAAAAACCTGTTAAATAAAAAAATTATAACAGAAAAGCGTTTACCAAATACAACTTTTGTTCAAGTACATATTTAGTTTTTTATTAGTAAATGTGCAGTAATCTACAGAATACGTACAATTATTTTATTTTGGAACCACATTAGGTCGTGCTTAAAACTTCTGTACAAGAACACTGAGTGTCGGCACCTAGTTGGGAGGTCGCCGGTGTCGATTTCGTGTCGGCAAACTCCAGGCAGTCGTGCAGTCCTTTCGAAGAAGCCCGTCGGCCTTGAGGAAGTACGAGAGGGAATTTTCGTTCGCCGAAGTATGTGCGCGTAAGAGTCGGCCACGTTATTGGCGGATGCCGTGGCATCTCCCGCCCCGGGCGAGGCGCGCATATTTCTCCGAAGAGATTTCACCATCCGAGCCACGGAGGTCTCCTCCGGAGGGCGGCGCCAGTGAACTGCGCAGCAGGTGGACACCGCGGCTAGGCAGATAGCAGGCCAGCGCGATCCGAGAGGGGTGCGTCGAGGCGCTGTGTCGACGAGCGTGTGTGTGGGGGGGGGGAAGACCGTGTCCACCCCGTCCGTGTGTACATGCAAGGCGTTTCAGGAAGGTTTCTTTTTCTACGCCACGCTCGCTGTGCTTCGTTTAGTGGTGAGGAATAAAATCCTAGCAGAAAACGTGACCGTACTTTAGACCACACAGTTTTGCATGTGCTCTCGGCAGTCAATTGAGTCTTTTGAACCATCTTATTAATTCATCACAGGTTATAATTTGTGATTTAACTTCCTTGCATTCTGCTGCATTTGTAGGTTTTTTTTCTCTTTTATATATATATATATATATATATATATATATATATATATATATNTCTGCATGTGGACTCGCTCGCGAATTTGTTTTTTGAATACCAACTTGATAATGTCAAATACGTTTGCAGTAAATAAGTTCATTTTGGGGATAATTCGCATTGCTTTTGTATAACCAATTCCAGGATAGATATGTTAAAATGGTCGGTAAAGTTGAAGACAATTGTTGAGAAAAAGATAAATGTGAACATAAAGTCGTTTTCAGTAAGACCCCGAGCTGAAATTTGTCGCTATAATGTATTCACGGTAACTTCAAGATTTTCTGAAGCCCTGCTAAAGATCTACTTTCCAGCCCATTTCGTATCCTTCTGCCAAAGTGTAAACAAACATTGCCATGTGGCAGTCACATGGCAATGTTTACATGCAATGTTTACATTCCACTGTTTGTGAATACATGTGTTCGTACATGCACGTACCCATCATAAAAGTAATGTATATATTATTAATGGATATTCCACAAGCGTAAANTACTACATATATTTTAACATACCTTAGAACTGTGGATCTGAAGCGTTTCAACATTTATGCCGCTCTTTCCGCGACCTTGCAGGGTTTCATTTCCCCTCGCCTAATTAGGGAATACAACGATTCGGTGAGGTTAATGATGTCCTGTTGGCGTTGGTGACTTCTCTTTTATTCACCTTGCTAGAACTCATGACTGCACACAAAAACTACCGCAACATATAACGTAAAATACAATAAATAAAATTTTAAGCAAACCTGAAATAAATTTAAAAAATATTAAACACGTGAGAACGCACTACGAGTAATCTCTTATACAGGTATCAGAAACGAAAGAAATCGGCACAACGAGAAATAATAAAGAGAGGATATTAGTAAAAAAAAAAATAAACCAGTAAATGAATTATTATTGGTTAAACAAGATAATCGCACCAATTCTCTGGCACGTGTGTCGACCACATCTCGCCAACAACACACGGAACGAAGGTTTGTAAACAAATGGCCGCTCTACTTTCACCTTGAGCGTGATCTTGTGAGTATGCAAGAAACATTGAAATCAAAGTACGTTAGCATCACGTCATTAATAATTGGCATAATAAGATACAAGTCTTTTCGAAACCCATTTGTAAGCGATAAATTAACAATTACGTTAAAACTTTAGAACTATTTCCTCTCTTTGTGCTGGCAACCTAACGGCATAACTGTATCCGCGCTCGCCGCTGTTTGTAATGTTATATGCATGTGTCTAACGGCTAGGGTGATTTTTCAAAGGTTCTTTTCAAAAGTATCGAAGATACCGTGAATGGATTATACTAGGCCACCTGAGTTATACAGGTTGATGGCTAGTAGGGTACTGAGTTACTCTACTTGGTGCAGACTAAGGGCACCTATCGTTGTTGAGTAAGGGGTAAACAAATACGTGTATTCTCCGTTAGTTAACACACAAGTATTTTATTTTCCTGAAGGTAACATAGGTATATATACATACACTGGCGAGACTGCCCCCCTACAAGTCGTAGGCCTGAAGGGCTGGTGGCAGGAATGCTATGCGTCGGGGGAATGNGGCGAGACTGCCCCCCTACAAGTCGTAGGCCTGAAGGGCTGGTGGCAGGAATGCTATGCGTCGGGGGAATGTCTCTTGAATGGAGACGTTTCTACTTATCTGTGACTGCGGCTTTTGGTGAGTTGTCTTCGTTGTTTGGTAGTTGAGGTCTGGTGAGTGGGGTGGTCCTTTTATAGGCCCTCGGACTGGTCAGCTCGGCTTCCCTTCTCGGAAGTCCGGGATTGGTTTCCCGGGACTTGCGATGTCTCTTCGATCTCGGCTGGCGTTCCTCGTCGGATACCTCGCGTCCCCTCTCCTACGTCGATGTCCGCCACGACTCGCCTCGCGCTCCTGGCTTCTCGCTTCTCCGCCTCGGAAACTGCCACTACTTTTTCGGGAATGAACTCATAAGTTCTCGGCGCTTCTACTTGGTTCGTCCCGGAAATTTACACATGAAGTCTCGGCTGTTCCTGGGTTCTCTCCCCGGTGACGTCACAATCGACTCACTGACTGACTGACTGTTTGCCTCGTCGCCATCCGGCGCACGACTATGTCTTCTCGGAGGTGGCGCCTCTCGGTATGAGGCTGCCACTTGATTCCGGGAATATACTCATAAGTTCTCGGCACTTTTCCCGTCACACGGCGGTCTACTGACTTCCACCTCGGCTGCACAACTGACTGTGAACAACTGACAACTTGTCTTGGCCACGGAACAACTGAGTGCGAGATTCTAACTGACTCACGTCCGGCGTCTCCCGGCGGCGGGGATTCAAATGCCCTTGAACAACGGACCTGGCCGGGATCCGAACCCGGCCTCGACTGACTCACTCGACTGCCACTAATCTGCGTGCGATAAGACTGCCTGACTGATTCCCACTCACGCTCTGGTCCAGCGCCTCTTGACGGCGCGGATTCAACTGCCTACTGCCTCGGCTGGATCCTGAATTTAACTCGTGTCCCGCTATATTCAAGTTACATTTGTCAGCAGATTCTCGCGAGAGAAACGGGGACTTCNTTTAACTCGTGTCCCGCTATATTCAAGTTACATTTGTCAGCAGATTCTCGCGAGAGAAACGGGGACTTCCCCTGTGTTCCTCGCGCATTTTGCGTCTCGTCAGCGGCTTGTGTACTCCCACTAGGGTCGAGGGAGGGTGCAGTTACTGTGGCGCGGATTCCTACGAAGCTGGGTCTGCACACTAATTCTCGTCGGGACTTGCCCTGGTTCCTTCGCCGTGTGGCTGCCCATCAGCTATTTCTCTTGTGTGGCACAAGGGCCATCCCCGAGCAATAATCTCGGGACTTACCCTGTTTTATTTGGCTAGGGTTCTTCTCCGAGGGTGAATCCCCGGAAGTTTCGTTGTCAACTGCCTGCCCTGGCTAGGTATGACAGGGTGTGGTAACAGTGCTATGCCTATCCTATAAAGCGACACGCATCAATTTTTGCACTAGAGTAATTAAATAGGTCTAATCTTGTAACTGGCTCTTTCTTCCTGTACTTTACATAGTCCAGAAAAACACTGAAAGGTTGAAATATTTTTGGAAACTTACTTTGTTGTAAGTTGTGTTCACGCGGCATGATAATAACTCTGAGCCAATGCCGTTTTATGTTGCGCTGATATATTAAACAATATTGGCGAAGTTCAGGCTTATCAAAAAACTCGAGTAATATCCCAAAACCAAACTTAAATTTTCTGTACTTGATTTAATGAAATCGAATGTGCGTCGTTTTGGAAAAATTAGTAACGAGATATGTTAGCACACATGTTTATTGTTAAAAGCTAATATTCTGTTTTACAGAACAAATTATCACAAGAAGTCTCTATTTCAAGATGGAATTGTTTCGTATACACTTGAGTAGTATAATATGGGGGCTTCGGAGTCAAAGTACTTTATTTGGGACAGTGTGTGGCATTGGGGATTACATACTTCGACTTGACTTGGAAGTACACGACGTTCCTCAGAGTACCCGAAGTTGGTCAACAGCTACGGCCCTTAAGCATATACGACTGTTTCCGCGAAACAGCGGCCGCATTACGTTTATAAATATAAGGTAAGCGAAATCAAAAATGTTTCATTTTCGTCCAATTAAATAATAAGTTTTTCATTCAGCAGTGTTCCTACGAATAAAATACACGATTTAGATATTTTTCTAAGTGTGCTTATTAAATATATTGAGTATATATATTTCAATTTAAAAATCCAATATCCCTGGAAATTTTTTATTGTTATTATTTAGCAGCTACTAATGCAAAACATATGCAGTGTAAACTTTGTTAACTGTACTTATCAAATTTTTCAAATCGATATGTTTTCTTTGAAAGATTAATATCACAGGAAGTCGATTTTTTCTCCCTTATATCCATATCTTAATACCCCGCTATTAATGGGACTTTAAGCCCAACATACCTTACTTTTTCTTTATTCTTATGTAATTCTGATACAATATGTACAGTATTAACAAACTATAAAATCCACTCTTTTTTTTTATTTCTAAATGCATAACAATATACAATTAAACTTATATATTTTATTTTAAAACCAGTCATTCAANCTCTTTTTTTTTATTTCTAAATGCATAACAATATACAATTAAACTTATATATTTTATTTTAAAACCAGTCATTCAAAAAAATATTTTTAAGTTTATTATAAAATTGTATCGAGTATATTGCAGAGCACTGCAAAAGATTCTCCATCACTCTATTAATAAATAGGTAAAAATTTATTTTTAAATATGTAATTTTTATATTTTTAAACAACATAGGAATACTGTTATAACATGTCGCATATCATCGGACANTATTTTTAAATATGTAATTTTTATATTTTTAAACAACATAGGAATACTGTTATAACATGTCGCATATCATCGGACACGCCTTTTCGAGAATAATATGTACATATGGTCACGACCTGCTAATTACTCGTTCTATTGCATTCATTTTACTTGTTCGACTGTCATATACGCATAGGTATGCTAATATGATATTTAAGTAATTGTGGCAAGTATGTGTCACCAACTTAAAAACATAGTTGGCCATTACTAGCAGCAATCGGCATTAGGCACTGAAAATGTGATATGGACCACAAAAGCTAAGGAGAAATAAAATATGCCACAATGGAACCTATTCTCTTTTATACTGTATGCATGGGTAGCCATTAGAGATAAAGCCTACAAAATCAGATCATACAGGTAGATAAAGGTTTGTTCCAGCCAACAAAATTATTGTTTGTATAGGGTCAAAAATATATTTAGCGGCCCCAAAAAAATATTTTTTTAGAAAACAAAACTTGAAAAGCAACAAAATTAATTTTGTTCTTGTAACAAAATACATGCTTGAATAAATAAAACTTCTGCGTTGGCTCAAAAAAAACTGACAACAAAATATTTATTTCATTCAACCATATACAGGTTGAGTATAAAAGAACACCCCAAATTTGAAAGTCTATAATATCAAAACCAAACAACCTACAGCCTTGGTTGATCAATCAAATGAACCGTAGAGCTGCGAAGTTTGTTTATCATATCTTCGTAATTGTACAATGTGACAACCAAGAGCAACCCAAGTGACATCTACGAGATAATCAAACTCGTTCCACACTCTTGTCAGCATGTCCGGTGTTACGGTTTGGATGGCGTCCGTAATTCTCGTTTTGAGGTCGCCCATGTTAGCCTGCAAGGGCTCACACAGCACCCACCGATTTAAAGGCATAGTCGACCATCGCTAGGGGCTCTTGCCATTAGACCCTGGAAACATGTAATATACCAGGAGAACACGGAACCATAAAATACAACAGGCATAATCACTGGAGGTGGGACCACAAAATTCGGACCGCAGGTAATACTCCCGACCTTGAGCAAGACAGTATGCCAAAAGCCCTTTGGTAAGAATAGTTGAANAAATTCGGACCGCAGGTAATACTCCCGACCTTGAGCAAGACAGTATGCCAAAAGCCCTTTGGTAAGAATAGTTGAAAGATATTTTAGAACCTTTGAAGTTAGAGCCACCAAATTAAGATTGCGTATAATACTTCCTACCTCGAACACGAGATTATTCCATGTAAGACTCCAAACCCTTTTGTAAGCATAGTTAATAAGAACGTAACGTAGGGGTTGTTCACGACAAACTGATCACTTTTAAAAGCCCTCCTTAATATCTACTTGTACGCACATTGTGTATTCTTACGCCCTTATTAATGCGTCGGTAAAGTAAGACTGTGAAATTATAAGAAAAGTAAATTAACAGTATGCTCATTCCAGCACGTATACACCGGAGAGCCAAAAAAAACTGGTATAGGCGTGCGTATGCAAATAACAGAGGTATGGAACCAATCAGAGTANCTAAATCACCAGACATGAACATTATTGAGCATATCTGGGATGCCTTGCAACGTGCTGTTCAGAAGAGATCGCCACTGCCTCGCACTCCTATGGATTAGGGACTGCCCTGCAGGATTCATGGTGTGAATTGCCTCCTGTATGTCTTCAGACATTAGTCGAGTCCTTGCCACGTCGTCTTGTGGCACTTCTGAGTGCTCGCGGGGGCCCTACACGATATTGGGCAGGTGTACCAGTGTTTTTGGCTCTTAAGTGTAATTACCGTAAGAACTATCGCCAACATAGAAATTTNGATATTGGGCAGGTGTACCAGTGTTTTTGGCTCTTAAGTGTAATTACCGTAAGAACTATCGCCAACATAGAAATTATTAAAAAGTCATCATGCTGCCCTAGCTATGGTTATAGACCTAAATTGTGGACATTCTGATGAAATGGTTTTTAAAATATGACTTAATACTTTGAACAGCTGAAAACAGTAAANGATATTGGGCAGGTGTACCAGTGTTTTTGGCTCTTAAGTGTAATTACCGTAAGAACTATCGCCAACATAGAAATTTTTAAAAAGTCATCATGCTGCCCTAGCTATGGTTATGGACCTAAATTGTGGACATTCTGATGAAATGGTTTTTAAAATATGACTTAATACTTTGAACAGCTGAAAACAGTAAACAAGCATTTGACAGTTAAACGTAGTCACATGGCAGTGTTTTGGTTTACATGTAGCGGAAGGATTCGTAATCGGTAACCGAAAGAGGAACTTTAGCAGGGCTTTATAAAAGTGTTGTGAAGTAACAGTGAATGGCCTATATTGAGTTTCCTCGTAGGCAAGCGAGTTAGGATGTCGTGTGGTTGACTTTGCACCATCTTATTACATCTGTAGGAGATTTCAAAAATCTGTGAACAATCTTTTTTGTTTTCTGTGATTCGTTTAATTTAAGGCGTGAATAAGAATGCACTTACTCAGAAGCAATTCAATTTTTAAAATTATATTTTATTGACAAAATATTTTGAGCAAATGTATGTCAAATTAAATAAAAACTGTTTCATATACTTTTTAATTAAATGAGTGGATATTCAAAATATGATTCTTCCAATTATTATTGAAACTCATGCAACATATAAATTACTTCATATACGTATCTTTGTAAATGTTTCTATGTTATCGTAACCAAAAAATTTCCGGAGTTAAAAAATTCTAGCACTTCATAACAAAGGCCAAACAAATAAGTTAAATCAGATATCAGTACAAACATTTCTGTGAATTTTTGACATTGTTACCTGCATGAAGATCATCTAATTAATGTATTTCTGTTCTGCAAAAATTGGCAAACCCATTACGTAAATGTGTGGTCATGGAAACATTGTCACGCCATTAGAGATAATGAAATTTTGAGCTAATTTGGTCAGTTTTGACATTCTTAATGGATGGGTTCCTGGTATAAAAAAAATGAGGTGGATGCATTTGTCTAAAACTTATTAGCGCTCGATAGTTGGGTGAAATGTTTAACCGTCTGAAGGTTTACCAGCAGTTATTTGTTTCGTCATTATTATTTGTCAAGGAATAAATAACTCGGGTGCAGGAAGTTTCCTATATTTTAAGAAGGTTCTATAAACCTGTCAAAATTCTTACATGCAAGTTCGTGCAAAACAATAAATTGCATTTCAGTTCCCAACTTTTGTTCTGTCTATTAGAGAAAAGCATCTGTTAAGAAAACATAATTCCCCTGGGAACCCATAGTTAGTCCACATGTGCCTACTTTTGTACAACACTGCCGTACAATGGCCGAAAATCTTATATAGTATCCACAGCAAAGTGCGACGATTCCAACATACAATCTCCGCGCGAGTTTCAAATCAAAAGAAGGTGATTGAACACAAATTAAAAATGGTTAGCAATAAAACGTTTTGGCGGGTTTTCTTTGAACGTTATCATCACACATATTCTCCGAAATATTGTTTTATTGTCAATACCAAAAGCTTTCTTTGATAATTGCTTCTGTACTTTAATAGTATTTTTCACCATGCTGACCAAATAATTCGCCACATATCTGTAGGATAATGCCCTAAACACTTTGCCGCATTTCGCCACCTTTGCTTGTTGGTCGGCATTTGTGATCTATACAAGTTCAACAACCGTCAAGGTTAAAAACATTTTTAATGTATGCTCAGGTTGATTACGTCATCATTATGATCTGTGTGCTTCGGAACTTGTATTGTGCGTCATAATTGCCCGGCTAAAAATGTTATTTATCAATTCTACTGCGTTATTAAAATATCTCAGACTGAAATTAAATTCACTGGGCCTATTTTTAAAACTTGTGATACTCTGTATGTATACCAACGTATATAAATATACCTACATATAATAAATACGCACATATATCCGTGTACATACGTTCCTTTCCCGTCGTTCTCAAATGCACGACTTGTTGAATAAAAACAAGGTGAACGAATCATCGTTCCGTGGCACATATCGATCTCAACGCCGGGGCAGAGATCTAAAGGCATGCGCCAACGTTATGGCTGCACAAAACGGGTCTTAATCGTCAATGTGGAGGGAGGATTGGAGTACGAACAACGCNGAAAGGCAGAGGCGAAACTACTCGCGTCACACAGGGGGTCGTATCTTCACTTTCCATCCCCTCGGGGGGGGAGGGTGCTGCCAAATTGGCCGGGCGGATTGCAACGGAGGAGGCTCAAAGTGAAAAATAATAACCTCGGCCCCCTGCTTCTCTTCCTCTTAGGAAAAATAAACCCACCCCTCGCCAGCTTCCCCCCCTCGTCCAGGTGCTTCGTGCATTTTGATCACTGGCTCCACGAGCCTCCCTTTCGAACTCGCCTCCCCTCCCCCCTTTCATCTCGTAATCCTATTAGCGCGACGCGCGGCCAGCGTCGGTTATGAAATCGCGCCCGGGCGGGCACGCGCGCAAACCACCACCACCACCTCGCGAAAATACGCGCGATTTTACTACGCGATTTGCGAGTCAGCTGTCTGCAAAAATATTCTCGAACGCCGTTCCCTCGTCCCTCTCCACTTACCTTCTCTTCGCTATACAACGCGTGCTACGAACGCGCGATTAAGTACGAAGCATTTTTTTTTTCAAGCACGGGGAAATTATATATATTTTTTTTCGTTATTCTACTTTTACGTTCCGCCATTCTCGACGAGGTGTACGGAGCAAAGTAAGTCTGCAGCGGGGGNTTTTTTTCGTTATTCTACTTTTACGTTCCGCCATTCTCGACGAGGTGTACGGAGCAAAGTAAGTCTGCAGCGGGGGAATCTTCTATTTTATCGCAGTTTGTTTATTGTAACACGGTGAGGTAATTCTCAGTATAAAAAAATTCCCGGGGCAGATATTGCGCTCGGGCACGAGTGATTGCTTGTGAAGTAAAGTTTTGGAGAACGAATTTAAACGAATGGAATCTATTACACCTTGGCAGACTCGCGCAGTGAGAAAAAAATATGGTTGTAGGAGCCATACAGACTGTTAAAATAGGGGCAGACATCTGGTGGANAGACTCGCGCAGTGAGAAAAAAATATGGTTGTAGGAGCCATACAGACTGTTAAAATAGGGGCAGACATCTGGTGGGTTGTAAGTATATTGTTAACATGGAAATTACTGACAACAGAACTGATTGTTGAATTCCTGCCTGTAGTTGTATTTGCTACTGTGCTACATCATAGCACTCCATTCCTACTACAAAACTGATAACACCTNAGACTCGCGCAGTGAGAAAAAAATATGGTTGTAGGAGCCATACAGACTGTTAAAATAGGGGCAGACATCTGGTGGATTGTAAGTATATTGTTAACATGGAAATTACTGACAACAGAACTGATTGTTTAATTCCTGCCTGTAGTTGTATTTGCTACTGTGCTACATCATAGCACTCCATTCCTACTACGAAACTGATAATACCTNAATTCCTGCCTGTAGTTGTATTTGCTACTGTGCTACATCATAGCACTCCATTCCTACTACGAAACTGATAATACCTCCCACAGATGAACTTCAACAATACCTGGATTGTTCGCACAACAATCATTACTGCAGTAACATAACAGAATGTTATGTTGTTAGTGCTGAGCAGTTCTGTATTCGGGTTTAGAAGGTGGCAGCTACGTGTTATTATGTTAAGTTATTACAATACTCATTGTTGTGGGAACGATGCAAATATTGTTGAAGTTGTTCTGTTGGAGGTAGTATGTGTTTTGTAGTCTGATCATGGAGCTCTCCTGTATCAACCATGTCTACAGTAACCATATGTAACAAACAGTCTACATGATTCCTACAAACCGTATTATCTTCTCAACGCGGGTGTAATTAATTTTTAGGCATGATCAGGTGACTTTTCTTGAGCTGAAGATTCCACAAATTAAAGGGGTCACATTACCAAGACTATCTGACAGACTGAGATAGTTTACACAAACGAAAAGCTTGAAGTATGTATAAATGAGCACGATTTTTTACATCAAGTAAGCTCAGTGTACACGACAAATNCACAAACGAAAAGCTTGAAGTATGTATAAATGAGCACGATTTTTTACATCAAGTAAGCTCAGTGTACACGACAAAGATGGCGGACTACATGTACCAATATGGCAGACTGCACCGACCAAAATGGCGGACAGCTGCAACCTACCACGATGGCAGACAGTGGCTGTGACGCCTACCAAGGTGGTGGAATGAGTATGGGTGGAGAGGTGGTGGGGGACCTCCTGAAATTTGAGTTTTTTTAACCAATTTTTAATATAAATGTTTTAATAATTTTTAAATAATATTCTTTATATTTTCTATATAATTTCTTCATAATTTTTGGGGTTTTTGTAGATTCTTTGGATTTTTCGGATTTGTTTTAGATATTTTTGATTTTTTGGGGTCAAACGTTATAGGTCAAGGTTACAAGGATCCAAGATGGCCGCCGGCTGACCAGAATGACAGAGCACGAACAGCTCCGACGCTCCGGTCCCAGGTCTCAATTTGTCAAAGTCCCCATAATCCCTGTACTATCGTTTCGAACAAAAACGATT
Organism: Clitarchus hookeri; assembly: GCA_002778355.1. Lineage (NCBI taxonomy): Eukaryota > Metazoa > Arthropoda > Insecta > Phasmatodea > Phasmatidae > Clitarchus > Clitarchus hookeri. Next base: position 134,210 of record NQII01004187.1, read on the forward strand.
CTACGTGACATTTTTAAGAAATACTGGCACGTTTAAAAATCTTATCAATTTTTTTAAAATATTTTTTCTAAAATTTTACGTTAAAATTTACATCTTACAACAACAAAATATATATATATAATTACTTAACTTTACAGTATTATCTGAGAAATTTCCGTTGAATTATTGATTTTTGCTTGAAAGAGTTNATATATATAATTACTTAACTTTACAGTATTATCTGAGAAATTTCCGTTGAATTATTGATTTTTGCTTGAAAGAGTTACTTTTAAAATTGATGCAATAAAAAGTGATTTCTTCAACGATGGTTCTCCACTGAACCTGCATACTTGGTAGGCAAAGCCTTTTGCCCGACCCTATCACCACGACGTCCCGATACACTCTGCCTCCCGCCGCAATGCAGCATGCCTATAGAACTTGGCCTATGCCCCCAGATCGTCGCACCAGCGTCGCACTGCTCCATGGAGCGTCAGGGGAACGACAACGCCGCATGGGATTCCTATTCAAGAGTAAAATACAAATTGAAATAAGCAATATTGAATTGCTGTAACTAATTTTATATCATTATTTATTAATTTCCATCAAGGAAATTTTTTATTCAATCACTAACTTGTTCTGATATGTGAAACATTGTATTGAATTATTCAATAATTTTTATCTTTATCTGTGTAGTATATATATAGAGAGAGAGAGAGAGAGAGAGAGAGAGATAGAGAGAGAGAGAGAGGAGGCAAACAATCCTGTAAAGAAATTTATCCCAAAATTTTTACATTTTCTTTATTGGTTTTGGAAATTTTTTTTTTAATAATTGCTTTAGAAAATGTTTTTTTTTTTTTTACCTATTGGTTTTAATATACATATATATATATTATGAAAACTAAATTTACGTTCCAATGAACTTCTATAATAATATTTTCCTAGTTATTAATTTTTCTCCTCTTTTTGTTTATTACAGTAAGAAGAATTCTGACATTTGAATCATCTATTTATTTATAAATAAAGATATCTACAATTATTTTAACTTAATCACAGTTTTATTATTAAAGTTTGGTATAATAATTTTACTAACCATTGGATAACATAAAATATTTAATAGCAATCTTAATTTTTGACACCTTAAAATAATCTATTTTATATAAAAATTATTATAACATAAGCATTTTAACTATTTTTACTGTTTTCTTAAAACAAAATAACTTTTTGATTTTTTTTTATAAGATTTACCACATTCACGTTGATTTTTTTTCTTTTTAAGTATTATTATATCTCTCTTCTTAAATTAGTTTAACGCGCTGTCTTTATCGTATTCGTCTCTGGTACACGAATTTTCGATGGACATATAAATTTCTTGACGTGTTTACGCATTTTTGTATTATTTTATTCTCAAAAGTGTGCATCATCGTGAATATATTTTCAACGAAATACACTTGTTTTATTTATATGTTGGGTAGCACAATTTATTGATTTTAGTTCTTTTCAACTATTAAAACAGGTAATCTTTATACGAAAAACGCTTGTGTTAATTATATTTTGTTTTAGAATTTTATTTAGTGTCTTATTTGTATTTTTAATATTTTATTTNGAAAAACGCTTGTGTTAATTATATTTTGTTTTAGAATTTTATTTAGTGTCTTATTTGTATTTTTAATATTTTATTTTTAAAAGTATTATAATTTGTCTGTAATTTTTATATTTTCCTTGTTAAAAATGTTGAGCCAGAAACTTTCATTAGTTAAGTACTGTCAGTGTACTACGTTTAATATAGTAAACTATTGTTATGGTCCATTCACGGTTATTTCCAACTTTTCTGAAGCCTTGCTACAGTTCTACTTCCAGGATATCCCTCCGCCTCATGCAAACAAAGCTCAAGAATGTCTTGAAAATTACACCAAAGGGACAACGCACCACATTGGTGTACACTCAGTGTAATAATATTTTGCATACCAACTATTTCTTACTAAGCATTACCAACACGCCTATTTGCTCACTGTATTTTTTTTTCGTATTTAGTATGGATTAATTATTATAATTTATAGATAAAATATAAATAAAAGTTTAATTGAACCAAAAATAAGGTAATGTTACGTTAACAGAAATAACAAAGCTTGTGATACATGGCATATTTAGGAAATTACCAAACACGTCACACATGAGGTGATTTTTTCGAAGATCAGATTCAAAAGGTGTGAAAAAACAGCGAATGCACTATAGTATAGTATGCAAGCAATCGCTCGTTTAATTTGTCAGCATAAAGTGGGAAAGTTAGAAAAGCAAATACCTAAACAAAAGATTGTAGTATTAAATGTATTTTGTACTCGCTTGGCCTACCAAAGCATTTCGAATTTTATTTTCTCAAGGCTTCTTGAGAGACAGGGCTGACGTTGAACAACTTCCTTAATTGAAAGCGATGCTTATCTAATGAATTCTGGATTTAGAGCTGATAAAATACGCTCTTGGGGGGGGGACGAATCCATGTCGCCAAGTTACCATCCGTATGCTACCGAAATCGGATTCCGGAGCGTAACCACAAGAAACATTTTACTGAAACAATGTATTTCAACGTCGGTATATAAAAGTAATTTCAGAAAATTTTGCCCTAAATACGGATTGTGAAGAAAATTTCGGAATTGTTTGCTCTCGTAAGTATGATATCTGTGCAAGTATAATGTGGTGGAATGAAAAATTTGTTTTAAACATAAGTCATTGTATATATTTTATGTACGTGTGCATGGCATAGTATGGCGCAAAAGCGCGCAGACACCGAAAAAAAAATTTATAATTACTTGCTGTCAAACCCTACAGAGAGAATCATTAAAAAAAATAAGCTAAATTAAAATTCGCTTAACGTACGTATAAATTCTGCAAAATGAAATCACAAACTAGCTAATATTTTTTAAAAAATGTTGTTTTTGTGATTTCTCGATTAAATTCAATTTTAACCATAGTAACTATTTGAGTCCTTTCGGTCCCGAATCCATTTGCTATTTCGAATGTTGCAATAGTAAAATTGTTTTATGTGCACTGTACTACCGTACTTCTCGCAAACAGTGAACAACATCCGCATTCGTTTGTGTCAGCTTTAACCATTCAATAATACACTGAAGAGCCAAAAAAAACCTGTACGCCTGCCTAATATGGTCCCCCCCCCTCCGAGCACGCAGAAGCACGACGTGGCATGGACTCGACTAATGTCTGAAGGTATGCAGGAGGCATTGAAATCTGCGCCAATTTGAGAAAGGGTTGCACGTCTGTCACGTTTAATGATTCTCGTCAGTCGTCGTTTGTCCCGTTCGTTCACGATCTTTTT
>NQII01004187.1:137565-151067 GCA_002778355.1 Clitarchus hookeri
TTTTTTTTTTTTTTTTTTTTTTTTTTTTTTTTTTTCCTCTTCAGTGTAAGAGCTGCAGAAGCTTCAACGAATCAGATTTCTCACAGGGAAGGTGCTCAGAACACCAGACACTGATTCATTGTTGTGTAAAGTGACCACCATGTGCTACATTTTCATTCGCACCAGGAATGGAAGAGTGAAAACATCTGGACGGCTCTTAACATCGAGGTCTTGAGATCCGATGAGGGCGAAGCGAGATGAGTATGGAGCAGCGCCGGAATGAAGGGGCGGGGGGAAATAGGAGACCCCGAGAAAACCCGCCGACCACCGGCATCGTCCGGCACGATTCACAGATACGAAAATCCGGGGGAAACCCCGCCGGGAATCGAATCAGGTTCGCCTTGGTGGGAGGCGAGTAGTCTAACCACTACACCACTGCGGCCCCTCACGTCAGGAATGGACGGCTTAATTCCGCCAGACTTGTAGAAAAGCACTTGTCCGAATTTTTTGCATGCAGTGTTCATGAGTGCTTGGCAACAACGTCTAGTTTATGTTCGAAATTTGAATAAAGGGATTATTCTGTAAACAACGAATAGGAAAATAATTCCCTTTTTGGTAANCTAGTTTATGTTCGAAATTTGAATAAAGGGATTATTCTGTAAACAACGAATAGGAAAATAATTCCCTTTTTGGTAAGTTTTAATATTAGATTTCGAAATTAAGAACTTTATTCGCTATTTTATTTCATACAGTATGTCCGTTTCCGTTTTTATTGCCGAGGATGGATTCTGTAGTAATGTCGGTTGAAACACAAATTTCCGGTTTAAGGTTCAGTCAAAAGTCGTAAGTGAAGTGTTATTGCCTCTGAAATGTTGTTTTATTTATTTATTTACAAGTCACTGTTATTTGCTGCCGTCGGATTTTGAAGAGAAAAATTGCAAAATTTTTTAAGAAACCTTAAATATTCAACCCTTATCTCTTTGGAAAGAACACTACAAATGAGACCACTTTACNGCAAAATTTTTTAAGAAACCTTAAATATTCAACCCTTATCTCTTTGGAAAGAACACTACAAATGAGACCACTTTACACGGTATTTGTGTGTACTTGTTTCTTATATATGTATCCGTCAAAGATGGGCATTTATAATAATACTGTCCTCCCATATCGAATATAATCAAATCATATATTTAACATTTTAACAGTATCGTGAAATTATATTTCAATTTTTGCAATCGGAGGTCACGAAACTAAAGCGAATGACGTAAAGTGAAAAAAAAATTGTCAGTAATTCGTAAAATAGGTATTCGATTACAAAAATAATCACGAAAGAATTAATTTTTAATTTTGTTGAGCTTCATACCGCGTAAATCTCATTAACTCGCTAAATTACAATAAAATGTTATAGCATTGTATTTGATAAGCATGACTGATTATACCGCTCTCTGTATTTATGGCTTTTTTTATGAGTACTGAATATAAAACCACTTAAATAGAAACACAATTTTAATGCAGGATATGCTTCCGAGATTTCAGACGGTGTTCAAGGTGTTGTAAATATGAAAATCGCACCGTGATGATGAATTTTGTTAGGCCAGCTAGTTTCCTCAAAGGACATAATTAATTGCAGAAGTGACGCCACAAACAGAAAACTGCAAGGAAATATTATTTCTCACTTTATAAAAAAGCCAACTCAAGATCATGCTCGCGTCGTAGGCGTGCGCCTGATTGGACGATACCACGCTCATGCCAATCCTTCTGTCACGGAGCTGTAAAGTCGGAATGGATCACCCTGTAGACGTTGCGCCGCCCTTTTCGTTCTAGTTCCCCGTGCGTCGGTCTGTTTTTAAAAACATATTCACGTGAAAACTAGTGAGTTTTTAACGCTTGTCGTAAATGTTTAATTAACTTAAAGGGGCAAGTGACTTAAAGGAGTACTTTTTGGGGAAACGATATTTCCCGGTTGTGTTGCACGTAACAGAAAACCCAAGGTATGACGTAAAAAATACTCTGGTACAAAAAAAAAGTCGAGGCTAGCTGTTGTCAAGAAATATTTATAAATAACACGGGAGGTATTACTTAAAACAAATATAACGAGAGAAAGACACCCAGAAATAGTAATTTAATAATCGATGGATGTGTACGCAGCTATCCGTAAGTAACCCTAAGACAACAGAAATATTACACCGTACAACGATAACACAGGAGAAATTCTTATACGGATAAATAGAAAGTGAACTAGAAAAATCACGTAAATCGGTTAAAAGTAATGTAAATTGGTTAATTATAGTCTATTCGCGGTTTCTTCACACTTTTTCAATAACACCTTTGAAAAATCACCCCACGTACGATGTGTTTAGTTATTTCCTAAATATGCGATGTATCAACCGTTTTATACCTCTGTTAACATGACAGTATCTTATTATTCGTCAAAAAAAGTTTTACATGTATTTTATTTATAAATTATAATATTTCATTTACAATAAATATGAATAAAAACAGTGAGAAAAAATGTGTGTTGGTAGCGCCTAGTAAGAAATAGTTCTCGTGCAACATATTATTGCAACTGAGCGCGCACGAATACGGTGCGTTGTCCTTTGGTGTAATATTATAGACTTAGTTAAGCTTAGTTTGCACGAGGCGGAGGAATATCCTGGAAGTAGAACTTAAGCAGGGCTTCAGAAAAGTGTGAAGTAACCATGAATGGATTATACAATGAAAGTCTTCTTTTTCTCTCGGAGACCCAACTTCATAGGCTTAGAGCACGTATAACGCTGATTTACAGTGGCAGAAACTGCATTTCGTTACTTTCGCCAGTCAGGATACGCAATACAACTCCATTGCGGCGGCGACCGCAATGTCACCGATGCAGATTTGACGTGTGTGCGGCAAAAGTACGGCTCGGCGCTGCCAAGGTCNTCACTCGCCGCTCCCGCACACCAATCACATAAAGACTGTTGGTACATTTTTATTTCTAACCTACTCTAAAACTAAGTGTTATATGTTAGTCCGCGGTAGGAACGGGATTATTGCGTCTCGGGGCTAACCCCTTACGCTTACAGGGGAAGGAAGATCATGCAAGGAGACGTGCATCGCGGCAAAGAGGGGTTGGGTTTCCCACGGCCGAGTTTGGCCGTGAAAAACCTCCCTAATGTACTTATAGTTAACTAACTACATCTAGAAGAGAAGGGGAAAAACCGGCACAGACACCGTAAAAACCCTTTCGACAGGAAAGAATTATAAATTGTTACATGCATTATGAGAAAATGGTATAGGAGAAAGATAGGTGGGTACCAGGGCTCTTTATTAATGGGAGAGGAGAAACTAGTATAGTGGTGTCGGGGGCTTCCCCGCTGCCTAGCGAGTCGCGCTGTGCTTGCGATGCAGTTGGCAGCCTTGCGAGTCGCGCGGTGCTTGTGATGCAGTTGGCAGCCGTGCGGGTCGCACGCGCACTCTCGGAAATCCCGTANTATTAATGGGAGAGGAGAAACTAGTATAGTGGTGTCGGGGGCTTCCCCGCTGCCTAGCGAGTCGCGCTGTGCTTGCGATGCAGTTGGCAGCCTTGCGAGTCGCGCGGTGCTTGTGATGCAGTTGGCAGCCGTGCGGGTCGCACGCGCACTCTCGGAAATCCCGTATTTCCATCACTTCTGTCCACGAACCAATTCCGTTATCGGAGGAATCTCACCCCCCAAATCCTGTCCCGCCCCGGCACTGAAAGGTTCTGCTGCGTCGTGCATTTCTCTCTCTCCGCCGCTTCCACCCTCTTTTTCCTACCCGACGTGGCGCAATCACTTATTACCGAGTGCAGGTACGGCCATTTGACGTACTGCCGCTTTTCATGCTAGTTATTATTTTTTTCTTTCAGGTAAGCAATTTTTTTTCTTCGCGTTGACAAAAATTTTCCACTGGCACTTTTGTAAAATTCTCTTTGGGAATGCAACATTACTCAAAATTTAACTTCAATTACACACGAAAAAAAAAAGTTTTTATGTAATGTATAACAACGTTTTTCCCCGACAAAAGCCGCGTAAAAATCGTCAAAAAAAAATATATATCTGCAAAATCGCAGCGAGTGGCAAGCACTCATAACGATAATCATCCTTAGCTGTTTTCAGCCTGTGGTCGGGTCAGCTTCGTTAAATGCCCCCATCTTCATCTGTCTCTTCACCACTGCCCCTTTCTCTCGGTTGCCCATATGTTCTTACTCGCTCAGCCACTTTCTCCTCCCATCTCATGTTTGGTATTCCTTGCGGCACTATGAGGTATAAATTATTGACACAACATTTACTCAATGTTCTTTACGCAAATTATCAAGGAGTCGTGTTTTAGACGTAGTAAGGATGCAGTCTTATAAATTATATTATGGTGCGGTGCAAAATGTGAGACGAAAAAAAAACCTGTATTGCTTCTCGTTCTTTTGAAGCAGAAAAGAATTTTGGCCCATGGTTCCGAACTGTTATGATTAGGTTGAGGTGCGTTTGTGCGTTTATCAACAGTGGCTTTGATCGCCCGTGTACGCACGTATACGTGCAATATTCGAAGTATTTAGACTGATTTGGATTTTTCTGATAGCAACCTGCGAACGTGTAAATGAATGATGTAAAATACGTTCCTCTTTTCCAAGAAAAAAAATCGCTTGTGGGTTCAACGACAGAAATTGCCACATAAATATGCAATAGAAATTATGCAGTGAGGTGACGTAGGGAATGAATACGCCAGGAAACTTTCATTGTAAATTGTATTATATTATATGTAGTGTCTACATATGTTTTTCGCTTCTGAAAGCAAAAATATTTAAATTAAGGTTTATAGTTTTTGCTGTGGAATATTTTGTGCCTTGGTGCCTCTTTGTAGCCTACTTTCCTTGGAAATATATGATTACGCAATCATGTGAATGTCTGGAAATTATCTACCACCTAATGATTTTTAAACCCGTGAATCATATTTCAACACATCCTACTTTTATAGTAGTTTACCGTGATCTGTGCTTATTTTCAAAATGGTGGCAGTTTTAATATTTAGAGCACTATTGCATTTCTAGGCAACCAATAAGACCAAATTTCGTATTTTGACAGTTCATCGTGTGAATATTTAACTAAGGGAGGTGTACTGTCATTGGTCCTCCATTTTTTATGTTAGCACAGTGTGAATAAATTAAGTTTTTGCATTATACCTCGGAAATTACACAATATATTCCTACCCAATACCACAGATTACTAATACTATGGTAGGTCATGTAACCATATACGACTTAAATGTATAAGACACTTATTTTCAACATGGTGGCCGTAAAACTATTTTAGGTTAATTAGGTATATATTTCATACCAATTTCTAAAAAACTTGGTATGCTGAAAGTATCAACTACAAGTACGAAATATGCTAATACATAGTTTATATTGTAAACAATGTTATAAGATAGCAATAAATGACCTACTGATATAACTAGCATGGAGCAATTAATTTTTTAATAAGTTCTTTAAAGCTGAGTTGGTAGGTAGGACTTGGCATCTCGTTGATAGCAATGTCATCAGAAATGAAACCAGAAACATATGCAACAGTAGTGAGACAATTACAAATACACACGTGCCTTACCCGGTACTCGAACCCAGAGAACCTCGTGCCATAAGGCTATCACGACCTTATTGTTAAGAGCCACCAAAATCACTTAACTCAACTCTCAACTTCTGCCATGCGCTAGCGTGCAATCAACTGCATTGCGAATTTAATTAGTTTGATGTTTCTAACTATATAGTTTACTAACCGAAAATGTTTTGAAATTAAGTGACTGAGCCACTTGAAGCATTTAAGTAAGTTTAAATGGCCTACCGTAGTTCTACTTGTGCGAAGAATTTGGTGGAAATAGGTTAATGGGTCCCTGATATATTGGCATAAAAACCTATATTTTCTTATATGGTGCTATTAAACAAAATTGCCAAAAATAGGTACTGTATACGATGCTTATAATATATACATTCAACATGCAACGTTTGGTTAAACTTGGCTAAATGGTTTAATATATGTGGCAAACTTACCTAAATTATTTATGAAGCTGTCATTTTGAACATCGTTGTCTGGCCCTCTTAAATCATGTATATTTACATTGCCTTCTGTAGCATTAATGGTGTGCACAATTAGGTGGAAATAAGTTGAACTCTTCCAGAAATATGGCAAAGTGTTTAATTTTTTCAACAGGAACTATTTTGCAAATGGATTGAAAAAATTGGATATATATATATATATATATGAACAAAATAGATGAATCTAATGAATAAAGTAAGTGTAAAACATTTGGATGAATATTTTTTTTAATTTTTTTTATAGATACAAACATACTAAACTAAATTATTTACATACCATAGTGTATCACTACTTGGGGGTAACATTTGGTGGTAATCAGTTGATTGGTCCTAGAGATATGGCATAAAACCTGCATATTTTTCATGTAACGATGTTCATAAATGAAGGACAAAACCGTTATGTATTAGCACATTCTATAATTTTATACTGACAGTTTACAAAGTTAAGTTAAAATCGACTACGTAGCTTCAAAGTTATAGCACATTAATCTAAAATAGTTCTATAGCAACAATTCTGAAAATAAGCGTAAGTCACACTTAAAAAATACACATATTAATATGGCCTACCTGAATAGAAATTCTTTTTTCAAATTTCCTAATAATGGGTTGATTGTTTCCCGAGATATGACATAAAAAAATAATTTTTTTGTGGGGATATCTTACAAAACGGCAGATAAATGAGGCTCTGTGTAGACAAATATGATGGTTGTTATAAGTACTGCCAGCACACAAAGTTTAAGTCCCACAATCTAAACCCACGCAAGTCGGCGTCCTGCCCTAGAAAACCAAGCTGGATAAAACTCTTCAACGATGACTTGTGACGCCTTCAATAAACCAACCAATCACGAGGGCGCTAGATGCAAAATTACTCATCCCGTCACTCAGTTTCTATGGCAGTGGATCAACAACCTGCTCATGAAATAAGGCCTTCGTAAACAAACTAACATTAAGCAAACAGAAGAGACTTAAAAATAAAATAACTGCAACAAAAATAACATGCATGAAAGTATGATCACGTCTTTAAAACATATAAGAAAACATATCATTAAAATTACGTTGGCTTGATTTCATGACGTTTCAATATATACATATACACACACATATACATATATACTTACGTATATATATATATATATTGGGGAGGAATTCTACCCAAACACATGGTATGGTGATTTCTTATACAAAATCAAGTGAAAAATGTATGTCACTTACTACCAAAACTGAATATTAATGGAGATTTATGCCTTTGAAAATCTAGTTTATAAACTGTATTTTTGTGAAAATCGGAAACGAATCTAGATTGAACTACAATTATCCGAATATCGTTTCGTGTTATCGAGGTATTCTACCTTAAATCAAACTCTCGTTAATGCCTCCTCTCGTGATGAAAATAATATGGTTGGCCACATTGTTTTTGCAGGTAACTTTTTTACCGTCAGGAATTATGAACTTTTGATGCTTGTTTATTTAGCATTATGGCGCGTAATTAACAATAATGGTTCTATTGTTGCAACTGACAAGGGCCCATTTTTTCGTGTATAATGCACACAATGCTTCGGCTGCAGCGACACAGTTCCTGCGGCTTAGGCAACACTGCCGACATGCGTGTGCGGTATGTTGCTGTGCCGCTGCACAGAAAATAGGTGGAGGGCATTTTTAACACTTTCTGTAAACAACATGCACCATACATAAATACGTATGCAGTATTGAAGCTGCATGTTTGTTTATGGCGACAGCCGGTGTGTGATTTCCTGCTGGAACTGTTGATATTACCTACGCGCCTGGAACGGAAATGGTACGCCCCGGACAAGGGCTATTTTTGTCAATGAAGTCATACCACGCAATTAACCACCATAAAATGTTCAAACATCCTGACGGTAAATAAACTGTATGCAATAAGAAGGTAGCAAATCCTGTTATTTTCATAACTGCAGGATATGTTAGCGAGTGTTTGCTCTTAGCTTCAAGATCTCGATAACATAAAACAACATTCGGAAACTTGTAATTTAATTTCGCTTCGTTTTGATGTTTCGCACAAATACAATTTAAGATATCGATTTTCAGGGCCATATATCTCCCTTAGTATTATGTTTAGGTAGAGTATGTCCCATTCATTCCCCACTATATTTTGCACGAGGAAAATTACCTCACAGGATTATTCAGCTAAGATGTTCACCCCAAATATCTTCCGAACCACTGAAGGTATCGGAATTTTGATTTAGAATTCGTAAATGGCACTGCGGGTCTTACAGGACAACTTCTATACATGTTCCGAGATGTAATAAATTATCGAGAAAACGATAACAACTTTGGTTTTTTTTTTAAATGGGAATATGCTCATTTCTTCCAATATCACAACATGTTATCAAGCTGCGAGTTCAGTGACGTGATTATTTTGAAAATCCGACGAAAACTTTTTGAGGTATAAGGAGGTTTTGATAGGTGTGTGCATTTGACTGTAGCTGTGACGGGGTAGGTTGCATCATCCGCGGGGATGTCCATCGGAGTGTTCCTATACAGATTACGCACGCGCTAATGATGCAGTTTCACAGGTGTCGGACGCATGCGAAAGGTTGTTTGTTGTTGATATTCTCGGTGTTACAGACGAATAAAACGGTGTGTTTAATTTGATGTTCATAGCTCGATTACAATTAATTCACCGAGCAATCGTGTATGTTTCACAGTCCACGCCAATGCAACAGAAGCGTCGAAACCTTGCATCACATCGTATTTTGCAATGTACGGAGCACGTTTGTACCTTCGTTTTTCCCTCTCGACGTGCGCAGCGAGGTGCGTACAGTAACTCTCCGCTAGACATCTCCCAGTGGATGATGGAACCTACCCCGCCACAGCTACAGTCAAATGCATACACCAATCAAAACCCCCTTATATCTCAAAAAGCGTTCGTCGGATTTTGTAAATAATTACACCACTCAACTCGCCGCTTAATAACATGTTATGCTATTGGAATAAATGAAAATATTCCCATTTAAAAACCAATGTAGATAAGGTTATCTCAGCAATGAATTACATCTCGGAACAGATATAGACGGTGTCTTATGATCCCCGTAGTGCAATTAAATTAAAATTTCGATACCTTCAACGGTTTGGAATATATTTGGGGTGAACATCTTTGCTGAGTAACTCTGTATATTATACATAGCAACAAGTTGCTTGTAGTGTTTCCGAGTTCGCGGTGGCTAGAGGTCTTGATAAAAATAAGAGAACTCAATTGAATTTCTTAATTTATTTACAATGTTATAATATACAAATGTTTGTTATTTACAACATTATACTACTTTTCTGTAATATTAATTCTTATTATCTCTATCAGTGACCGCANTAGTGTTTCCGAGTTCGCGGTGGCTAGAGGTCTTGATAAAAATAAGAGAACTCAATTGAATTTCTTAATTTATATACAATGTTATAATATACAAATGTTTGTTATTTACAACATTATACTACTTTTCTGTAATATTAATTCTTATTATCTCTATCAGTGACCGCAATACATATGCCAATCAATTATTATAAGTACTTAACACTATCTTTATACCAGCTGTTACGTAATCTTCACTCATTAGTTACACATACACGACCAAAATGTCCATTGCCACACATCAACATCATTCCAAATGTTTCCCGTCGCTCCGATGGTGTCGCGCGCCTGGCGCTAATGGCCGTACAAGGCTCCAGACTCTCGACACAGAGGTTTATGTAGCTGAGCTGAGCTGGCCTGGCCCAGAATGTTCTTCGCGACTCGAGCGCCGCAAGGGCGTGACGACCAGAAAATACGCGCAACGACTACCCAAGACGATCAATCCGGCAAGGACAGGAGTGACATCAGTCCCGACAGCGTTGTGATGGCCCCTGTTAGCGAAATTGCGAAAACCATTTTGTAACCCTGAATGCCCTTCTCCAGTTACCAATGATGGCCTTGAAGTACTGCGTTACGACCACCCACGGGGGGGGGGAAGGTGGCGAAGACAAATGGGCCGCTTGTAATAATATGTATGTATATGTGTATGTATATGTATATATATATTCGTAAACATTAGCCAGAAATTTTATGTAAACTTTTAACAGGCGGTGTACGAGAAAAAATATGTTGAAATACCCAAACATTAAAAAAAAAACTAAGAAAATATATTTTAGAGTCATACGGTTTACATATTATTGCAGGGCTTTTATGGCGTTTTTTTTCCTTAAATATTTACTGTTTACAGTGTTTTTCACGACCCAGTACACTAGTTTCCATTATATTTGGTTAGACGGTTGAGTTAATGTCGTGGGTGGTGCATTCAGCTATGAGTAGAGGTGTTCCCTGAGTCTTCCTGCTGGATTCCACGGGAAAATCAGGCCACCGCTGCAGTATATGTACACACATAAATACATTAAAATGCCTTGAAAAAATCCGTTAATCTTGATGGTGTGTGTAGTCGAACCGAAGTTCAACAGGAGTCATATAATTTATGTGTGTATGTGTAGGAGTGTATAATTAGATTATATATATACACCAAAGAGCCAAAAAAACTGGTATAGGCGTGCGCATGCAAATAACAGAGGTATGGAACCAATCAGAGTAACGCGATGCGGTCGGCAGCTAGATCGGTTACTGCTGCTACAATGGCAGGTTATCAAGATTCAAGTGAGTTTGAACCTGGTGTTATAGTCGGAGCACGAGAGATGGGACATAGCATCTCCGAAGTAGCGATAACATTTGGATGTTCGCGTACGACCATTTCACGAGTGTACCGTGAATATCGGGGATCCGGTAAAACATCACATCTTCGACATCGCTGCGGCCGGAAAAATATCGTGAAATAACGGGATAAACGACGACTCACGAGAATCATTAAACGTGACAGACGTGCAACCCTTTCTCAAATTGGCGCAGATTGGATTTGTGNATAAACGATGACTCACGAGAATCATTAAACGTGACAGACGTGCAACCCTTTCTCAAATTGGCGCAGATTGGATTTGTGGACTGGCCTGCAGGATGCATTGTGTGAATTGCCTCCTGCATACCTTCAGACATTAGTCGAGTCCATGCCACGTCGTATTGCGGCACTTCTGCGTGCTCGCGGGGGCCCTACACGATATTAGGCTGGTGTACCAGTTTTTTTGGCTCTTCAGTGTATAACAACAAAACTATAGTAAATATTCCTGACTGGAAAACAGGAAGTTTTACATATGGCATTCTTGGTCCATTTCATAAATTAAGGGCAGTGCGAGTACTGAAATATAAGCGGCGGGAAGTAAAGAATGTGGGATGTTGCGAAACGTACATTATAAACGAAAATGTTTATGCTTGGCTTTTCAGGGCGTCTGCACTCCTAATATGTGATATGGGTCATTCGTGTTATTTAGCAATATTGTTACTTTTCGGTCAGCAATAACTTATGCGAATTTGTAGACATTTTTCATAAACCTGTTTTATGGACTACCCAAGAAGAACTAGTGAGCTCTGACTTGCGCTGCAGTTGGGTTCCCTCGGAGATCGAACTAACAAACATGTCTGAGTGCGGATTAGGTGGCATCCACGCAATGCTTGAGACTTCAAAAAGTGTCCGTGCCAAATATTTTCCAATACCATAACACTACGGCAAAAGTAGCCCCTGCATTACGAACTCTTTACTACTAAAATATGACGGAAAATGTATAAATGTGCATTCCAAATAGTACAAGATTTTGTTTCTAGTTATTTAATATAAATTATTAAAATATACACTGCATATAGACTAACTGAATTTTTATGTTGCGTTTATTTGGAATTCTGTGGTGCTACAGGGCACAATTGTGTATTAAATAAGACACATAACGGATTTAACACAATTCTGCATTATGGGGTAAAATAAAAATTAACGTTATTTGGTAAACAAGTATTTATGTTTCCTAACTTTTAACTCTCAATGTACCCAATCAAGATAGCCAGAGTTCTTTAAAAGTTACAGTACTCAAAAACATTTTTGAGAAAGTGGCAACAGCGGAATTATTTAGTGGTGACTATAATATTGTGTGGTCAGTAAAAGGTAGAATTTTTTTTTTTGCCGGTAAACGAAATTTATACATTTCTTTACCACTGTCTAATTCTCCAGTTTTATACTGGCATATTTTATTTCCATTGTATAATAATGACTTTCCTATACAGACGTGAGTGTATGCACAAATACAAGGTGGCCTCGTTTTTCAAGAAGACTGAACAGAAATATTTCAGTCTGGCCAGGTATTCACGGTCACGTTTTACCTGCACGGTTCTCGACTGGAGTAACAACACCGCTTAAACACGGCGTCGATGGAGTTTTAATGCAAATTTCTGGGGCCGGGAATTTCGGCGAGGCAATAAAAGACACGCGTGGCAGACGTGTAGATGTTCTAGTGGGTAAGAGAGGGGTTGAGAGGCGGGTCGCGGACCACGAGGAAGAGAGAGAGAGAGAGAGGGGGGGAGAGCAAGAGAGCTTAACAGATCAGGGATCAGGTTGCCATCTGCAAGCCACAGCTGTTTCACAGGATGATACCGCCGTCTGGGCTAATATCGTATTTAATATAATCTTATTCCGAGAAGGAAGGTTTTAAAAAATGCAACCCGATCATAAAAAACCGAGACCTACAAGGTTTTAAAAAATATGTAAAGTCTAAATAACCAAACTATAAAATGCATTATTAATACAAAGTAGCTTTTATTTAATCACATCTAAATTGTAAATAATAATCAAGGTTTTTGATCCATCTATTCGAATATATTTCTATATTATAACCGCGCAAATAATTTGATGCAGGAAAAAAACCAGATGGTACCGTCCGTTGTTTAGATGCGTATTTAAATTTGTTTACAAAATATTTAATATAAAATTCATTTATTGCTCTCCGATATATAACTACGTAGTTAGATGCGTGATTTCAGTTAAACGTGTTTGGTGCGTTACACTATATTTCCATCACAATACTTGTGTATTTCTGGTTTGTTGTGAGACTTGTAATTTTGCGAGTTGACCGCCGTGTTAACAAGACTTGGACTGCATATAATAAAAGGATAATTGTTAGCCAATGGAGAGTTTCGTGGACGAAGTGTAAAAGTGTGATTTTATTCGTTGAGGTTGAAGGTAAAATAAACGATGGCCTGTAACCGAACAGAGCGTGTTTTGAACTAGTCATGTATGGTGAGTAGTGGTGACATTACTGATTTTGAACAACATTTCGATATTAAAACCACAGCATCTATAGACTGATATAAACCAAAAATCCTTGTAATAAAATGTTTGTAAAATGCATCTATAGAATTTTTTAATTTAATTTGAAGTTAAGCATAACAATGCCGGGATTCTGCAGCCCCACGTACCGGCGTGCACAACAAGTCCCATATCACGAAGGCGAACGGAATCGGCTACAATGGAAACGTATTCTTGCATGTAGACGATCGCGTCAATTCCATTCGCCTTCG
>NQII01004187.1:151518-164641 GCA_002778355.1 Clitarchus hookeri
ACGAGGCAGTCGGGTGAGTCAGTCAACCGAGGCCGGGGTTCGGGCCCCGGCAGAATCAGTGATGTGTGTCAGTTGTGCGGCGGCTGCACCGCGAGACGGCAGATGGGTGAGGGCTCGCCAGGAGCATCATGCCATGGCACAAGATTAAACAGTCATGTGACAGGAATAGAACAGTCGTATCACCAAGTCGGGACGCAGAGTGCGATACCGAGAACGGGAGTTGAGTGTCGAGGAGAGAACATAGAACAGCCAGTCCAAGGGTCTGTGAAAGGCCACCCAGCTTACCAGACCTCAAACTACCCAGAACTGCAACTACAGCTAAGTACCAGTATCCTCACTCAGGGACATGTCCTGATGGCTAGTGTACCCCAAGATGTCAGAAACGTTAGCCAGAGTACTTCAATCAGCCCTTAAGTCTACCAACTCGCAAGGTACCGTCTCGGAGTAAATATTTATGTTTGTATTCTGATTGCCAAAAATATAACCTAGTACATTTTAAACACCGAGTGACTACATTATTGTTTACCCTATTCAACATTCAAGGTGCCCATAGTCTGCACCAGAGAGGTAACTCAGGCCCTATGAACTACTCTGTATCACACAGGTGGGGAGTTGCATCAAGTTAAATTGGTGTGACATCACAATGATGTGACGTTGTGATAAGGGGCGAGAGGACGAGATAGGCGAGATGTGTGAGCGAGAGAAGAGGGCGTAGTAGCGACGAGAGATTAGCATGGAGCGGAAGAGAGCGGGAATGCAGACGAAAGAGAATGCGAGAGCAAGAGCGAATGGAGGCCGAAAGCAAATAAGGAGGAGAGAACAAAGAGGCGAGGAGAGATTAGCGAGGAGCAGACAGGAGCGGGAAAGGAGACGAAAGGTGAAGAATAGAAGGTAGATTAGCGGAGCAGTAGGTCACTAGTCCACCGGATGGTTGACAATAATGTGATGTGGGGATAATGGGCAAAAGCGATAACGCCACACAGCACCCAGCACCACGCGCTATCTCCATCGGAGTCGCAAGATGACACCCAAGCAATCACACCGGGCGATAACAGCCCGGAGCGCCAGACAGTGAGACCCACACCTGGCCGAAAATACACGTGCATGGGAATGAGCATGTGAAGGAGACGCGCGAGAAGAAGGAAGCTAATGGAGGCAGAAAGCCAGCGAAAGGGAAAAGGCGAGCAGTAGTGAAGATGGAAGCGGAGGGAGACCGAAAGCGTACGAGGAAGAGAAAATAAGTGAAAGCGAAGAAGCTAAGAAAAATACACCGACAGAGAACCAAACCTGGGAGAGCGTAGTCTACCCGAGGACGAGAGCCGACAGCAGTCTGGAGATGGCCACAGGACACTAGAATGTGAGGAAGGTGATGCAGGCTTTCCCACACCCTGCCCCTCCCCCCGCAAGCTATCTAGGTGCCAGTGCAGGCAGGGCGAGGCGCCCCCTCATCCGATGGAGACAGACTGTGTGGCATGAGTTAAGTGTGTTTACCTTATGTCATTCACTGAGAGACCCAGGGCGGCGTGCCCGACCTAACACCGAAACCTAAGTGCGTCTAAAAAGGGTAGGATGTCCCAGAGCCTTGAACGGCCAGATGCCGGTACCTGTGTTTACTCATGTGTAAGTTAGGAATATAGGCCATCAGCCGAATTATAGTGCGTTTATTTTTTGTGTTTACTGTTGCCCACCGTAAGACCGCTCGTAAAAATGGCAGAGTGCAGGACATTGGTTTGAGATCAGGAACCTCATTTGTACCAGTGTGTACCATGTGTAAGTTTAGAGATATAGGTTAATTGTGTATTTGCTTCCGCCTACCGTAAGACCACTTGTAAAAGCAGCAGATAGTGCAGGAGATAAGTTTTAACTCAGGAACAGAGTTGCCAGCATAGGAGATAAGAGGGTTTTTTATTTGTACAGCCTACGCACCGACGTAACAGTAAACACATGTCACTACACGTAAATGCTGCCAGGCAGCCTTGCCAATTACCGGCCATCTGCCACTCAACTTGTCTGCCTGTCAAGAAGCATCTGCCTTACAAGGACGGCACAAGCAAAGAAGACCAAATAAATTAAAAAATTACTTTGATCTGGATGGATTACTTAGGGCCTGTAGCGAACTGTGTACCAATGCAACTGTGTATATATTTTTTGTGATAATGTAAGTGCATCCGAGATATGTGGTACCCTGTTTATGTTTTGTTTTCGCGAGTTCAAATATGTAGTCTAAAATTAGGTTAAAAACTTTTCCAGTAACGTGCTATTCACTGCATTAGTAGGGCCTATGACAGTCCATCAGCTTGGGTACCAACCCCCAAACGCTGTGGATCGGGAATTAAGTTTTTTTTTAACCTCCCAGTAGACTTAGAAGTTGTGACTTTTATTCCCCAGTGTTTGAATGGCCTGCGAAGTAATTTGAGAAAAAAATGTACCTTGTAATAACCATGACTTCAGCAGAGTATTTGTTACTACAGAGCATAGGGTAAAGACCCCATTAATAATTCCCTAAGTCTTAGCCTTAGCGGATAATGGCGTACAGAGAGGAAGCCAAAGAAGAGGAGCCCGACAGAAATACAACCGCAAATCGAATCTTTGGCGTGGGTGTGTCAGCGCCACAGAGGCCGGAAGGGAATTGAAGCGTAACGTATATTGTAAGTAGATGCACTGCTGACACCTCCCTCCAAGATCTTATCACCCGCGAGTGCCATCAGTTAGGCACATGCTGCGAGACATGAGTCGCTCGGCCAGGTCGACCCGAGAGGAAGGACAGGCAATTAACGTGTGCCGAGGTCATGCCGAGGTAGGCGAGCAATTTTCGCCCACGAGGGAATTAAGGTCACTTGCAGAGCTGAGATACACAAAAAAGAGCTGACAGGGTTGTGCAGGTGTGCCGCGGGTCCCCTCCCTTCCCTAGCAAAACGCAGGAGAACATGGACATGAGCCACGAAAATGCTGATGTAAGCTAAAGTTGAACCAATGCAGCGCTAGTTAGACGCGGGAGAAGAACTGACAGTTTGGCCGTAGGGCTGCAGGTCACCTCCACCCCCCACCCTCGAGTGGGACATGTGTGTGAATCTGGGGGGCTTCAAGAGAGTTTAAAAGCCGACTTGCGGGACAAGGAGGGGATCAGTTCAATCAGATCAGTCCGATCAGAAGTTCGCGAGAGTCAGTTCAGATCAGTCAGAAATACACTGTGTGGGAAGGCGCCAGCAGATGGTCAGGTGGGGGCTCGCCGGAGCCCCACGTCAGTTGATCAGTTGAGTCAGATCAGTCGTCACGCCGAAAGACGCGAGGCAGTCGGGTTTGGATCCCGGCAGAATCAGTGAAGTGAGTCAGTTGTGCGGCGGCCGCACCGCGAGACGGCTGAGGGCTCGCCAGGATCGTCATGCCGAGATGCGAGATTAAACAGTCGTATCACCAAGTCGGGACGCAGAGTGCGATACGAGAACGGGAGTCAAGTGTCGAGGAGAGAAAATAGAACAGCAAGTCCAAGGGGCTGTGAAAGGCCGCCCAGCTTACCAGACCTCAAACTACCCAGAACTGCAAATACAGCTAAGTACCAGCGACCTCACTCAGGGACATGTCCTGACGCCTAGTGTCCCCCAAGACATCAGAAACGTTAGCCATAGTACTTTAATCAGCCCTTAAGGCTCCNTAAGGCTACCAACTCGCAAGGTACCGTCTCGGAGTAAATATTTATGTTTGTATTCTGATTGCCAAAAATATAACCTAGTACATTTTAAACACCGAGTGACTACATTATTGTTTACCCTATTCAACATTTAAGGCACCCATAGTCTGCGCCAGAGAGGTAACTCAGATCCTATGAACCATCCTGTATCACACAGGTGGGGAGTAGCATCATACTACAGCACAAAAACACACGCAGACTCCCAGTTAGTTAGAAGGGGAATTAATAACAATAGTTGTAAACATATTGTATTGCGAGAGCAATGTTTAAATTAATTGGCACATACATGTTTCTTTTTTTATAGTCATTAAAGTACGAATTCCCCTACTAGTGACAAATTTACATCTCCAACAATTGCACGGTTTCACTTAAATTTCGCATGAATTAAGTGATGAGGCGNCCCGGCAGAATCAGTGATGTGTGTCAGTTGTGCTGCGGCCGCACCGCGAGATGGCAGACGGGTGAGGGCTCGCCAGGAGCATCATGCCGAGATGCGAGATTAGACAGTCATGTGACAGGAATAGAACAGTCGTATCACCAAGTCGGGACGCAGAGTGCGATACCGAGAACGGGAGTCGAGTGTCGAGGAGAGAACATAGAACAGCCAGTCCAAGGAGCTGTGAAAGGCCGCCCAGCTTACCAGACCTCAAACTACCCAGAACTGACAGCTAAGTACTAGTATCCTCACTCAGGGACATGTTCTGATGGCTAGTGTACCCCAAGACATCAGAAATGTTAGCCAGAGTACTTCAATCAGCCATTCAGTCTACCAACTCGCAAGGTACCGTCTCGGAGTAAATATTTATGTTTGTGTTCTGATTGCCAAAAATATAACCTAGTACATTTTAAACACCGAGTGACTACATTATTGTTTACCCTNCTACCAACTCGCAAGGTACCGTCTCGGAGTAAATATTTATGTTTGTGTTCTGATTGCCAAAAATATAACCTAGTACATTTTAAACACCGAGTGACTACATTATTGTTTACCCTATTCAACATTTAAGGCGCCCATAGTCTGCGCCAGAGAGGTAACTCAGACCCTATGAACCACCCTGTATCACACAGGTGGGGAGTAGCATCATGCTACAGCACAAAAAGACACGCAGACTCCCAGTTAGTTAGAAGGGGAATTAATAACAATAGTTGTAAACATATTGTATTGGGAGAGCAATGTTTAAATTAATTGGCACATAAATAAGTGTTTCTTTTTTTATAGACATTAAAGTACGAATTCTCCTACTAGTGACAAATTTACATCTCCAACAATTGCACGGTTTCACTTAAATTTCGCATGAATTAAGTGATGAGGCGNCCTACTAGTGACAAATTTACATCTCCAACAATTGCACGGTTTCACTTAAATTTCGCATGAATTAAGTGATGAGGCGGGCGGCAATGTTAATTTTGCATTTGGTAGAAGGACACAAAACGAGAAGGAAAAGTAGATCGTTAGCTGGGATTTAAAACGCGCTTAATCAACTGCGAACAACCTATACCAACATGATTGACGTGGATACGAAAATTTTCTTTCTCTCTGACAAGTTTATATTTCGGAAGCATGACGTTGAAATATAATAACGACATATCACAACTTTTTTTAAATATTTCCAAAAATGCATAGTCGTGATGTGATACCTCTATCAGCCAAGTTACCTATTGCACTCTCGACTGTGTAATTCGTATAGAGCTGGCCCCGGTACTGGACTCTTGTAATGCGTTCGGTGAAATCCCGGTCCCGAAAGTTGGTGAGCCTTTCAAGAGCGCGTCTGCGGAAACCTGCGGTGATCTGCAGTGGCAGGTCGGTTCCCGTGGCAGGCTTCCAGCACTCCAGGAAAGCATCGATTGCCTTAAAGCTCGCGTCCGNCAGGTCGGTTCCCGTGGCAGGCTTCCAGCACTCCAGGAAAGCATCGATTGCCTTAAAGCTCGCGTCCGGAGGGATTCGGGGAGACGCGAATGCATAAAGGAAAAGCAACAGATAAACAGAGTTCTTGAGACATCCAGCAAAACCTACCTGCNCGGAGGGATTCGGGGAGACGCGAATGCATAAAGGAAAAGCAACAGATAAACAGAGTTCTTGAGACATCCAGCAAAATCTACCTGCATGGATTCGAAAAACTGGCGTATGCTGATAATTCACACGTGGAGGAGTCAAATCAACTGACTACATACACAAAACAGGTGCTTTAAATCGTTGTTACTGTTCCTCTGATCAAGTTTCGACGGAACTAGAATATAATCAAGGTATCGTAATTTTTTTTTGTGACAGCACAGATCTTCTGGGAAACCAAAAATAAACAAACCTACACGACACACTCTGAAAATGTGATTTTGACATTTCTACTGGTGAATCGTGGGGAACTGCATAGAATACGAAAATCAGCGTGCCTTATCTTCATAATGTCCATTCGCGAGGTGACATACGACGGGATTGCGTGACTGAGGAATTTCCCGTTCTGTTTATTATTCCTTGGCATGGCAGCCGAATAGGAAGAAGCCCCGGGTGCCTTCCACCACGGAGACTCGAGCTCGACGCTTGGACGATCCCAGTCTAGCTTTCCTTGCGTGGAAAACATGGCGGACGTTGCCTATAACTAAGTTTTCTTCAGTTTTCTTCTACCCATGTTATGAACAAAAGAAGAATCATTTTGGCACGGAAAAATGTTATACACGTGTTACTAAAAATCAGGTGATCCTCACAAAATATTAGGAGGGAAGTGTGTGTGTGTGTGTGTGTGTGTGTGTGCGCGCGTGTAGCTTAATCTCAGAGTTTCACTATAATGTGTTTTAAAGCAAAGCTGTATAATCAATCGACAGAGTTGACCATCATAAAATAAGGGTTGACACCATATTTGTGCCTGAAAAAATGTGACCCTCTAGAATATGTTATGATTTATCTGCTGACGTAAGCATTGTGGTTAATTCAGGAAAAAATGGTTGCCTCGTGTTATTACGCCACGCCCCACGGTTTTCGAGAAATTGGATGTTAAATGTTCTAAATTAGTGGTACTCAGATTATTTTTTTTAGGGGGCCATATTAAGAAAAACTAAGACCGCCGAGGGCCGCACTTACGACCCTTGACATAATAATATTTGTGAACTAAAAGTAGGTAGGTAATTCGATGACATTTAAAATTCAGAGCGTCGTGCATCGTCTTGCAAGTCGTTTGTTTATTCGTTCGATACGGCGATGGCGGGCGGAGATAGTACATCAGAAATATTTACAGAAGTCGCCTGACTGACAAAATAATGAAAAATATCGTCTAGTTTCATCAGTGACTTTAACTTTTAATAAATTCGTATCGTGTATTACTTTTTTTATTTTTGTAACAGACACCCTAAAAATAAGAATTTGGTAACTCGTGTCTACTGAAGCCGGCGAGAGCGGGCCACAAAGAACGGGACCGCGGGCCGCAGTTTGATCACCCCTGTTCTAAACAGTGAATTAGTTATGCCTGCGAGGCAACACGCATGACGTGTTGCAGAGGTAGCACCGGATGGACGTTTGACAGACGATGCACTTCAAATGAACGGATATCGCTTGCTGTCAATATTGAATGCAGTCACTCGTGTGCGCTTAAGTAAGTTTCGTACTGCTGCACGTTAGGGTCATCGAGCGGTACACACGGCTAGAGGTGAGAGACGTGCTGTTAGGCACAGGTAACAAGGGAGCGATAAGGGCGATACTGCCACGCACATTTAGTACCGCGTCGTCTCTACACGCAAAGCACTAAACTGGCATGCAAAGTTTCCGTTGTGCTGCGTGCGACTTTGGGACTTAGGGCAGCAAAACTAGCACTGTATTGATGGTAAGACTGCGGCCAAGTTGGTTGCACGTGTACGATTAGTTTATTTGGAAGTACGTTAGTCATTAAAGCCGATTTTTATCTCCAAAATAGTGTTGTTAACGTGCGCGATGCCCTGAAATTATCTATCCTACATCGTCTAAAGTGTTTGTTCTTTTTGTAGATCATTACTTAGGGAAGACGTTAAAAATATTCGGGTTTTTATATTTAAAAAACCAGTTGTTTTCAAACTCACTCAAATGCATGTGAAATGTTGAATAGGTGGACCGCTCAACCCAATTCTAAGTGGCTCAGTCACGCCTACGAAAGCAATGGACGTATTTAAGGATCCCGTTTATAGTCCATTGACGGTTACTTCCAACTTTTCTGAAGCCTTGCTAAAGTTATATTTTCAGGTTTTTCTCCCGCTTTATGCAAACAAAGCATAATTGAGTTTGGAAAATTACACCACGGGAACAACGCACTTTGTGTGCAATCAATTTTTTTTTTGTTTTGCTTGAGAACTATTTCTCACTAGCCGTTACCAACACAACTATTTTCTTGCCGTTTTAATTAATATTAACTTTAAATGAAATATTATAATACACTGATTAAATATAAGTAAAAGTGCGATTTAACCGGAAATAAAATACTTTTATTCTAACAGAATTATAAAACGCTTGTGATTCGTGGCTTATTTAGGAAAACCAAACGTGTCATACATGAAGTGATTTTTTCAAAGGTTTGATTCAAAAAGTGTGAAGTTATCGCGAATAGACGATACATGGCGCGCGCGAACTTGGTTGCGGTGTATCTCAAATACAAGTTTTTTAAACAAATTTTTATTTTTACATTTGCACAATCTGTTTGCTTGCGAAAATAACACTGCATACTAGGGTGGAAACACCACTTCCAATAAATCACGCTTGTTACAAACACTATTTTGAAGCTGTTCAATACGGCCCAAAAAACGAAATTTCCAGACTGTTATAGCTTAAAATATTCTGGCTGAAACTCTGTGAGTTTAGTATAGGGCCGTACATTGAACATTGCTACGGACTCCCCACCAATAAGATGATAGAGCTGGCGCTGAAAGTCCCGTAGGTAGACGCAGCACGACAAGAAAACTGCACGCCAGTTCAGAGCCTTGCGCGTAGCGGCGATGGCGCATTTGATGCGCGTCGCAGTGTCGCCCTTATCGTTCCCACGCTTTTCGGCTTCGGATGTGCAAAACATATCCAGGTAGACGGACCTCTTAGGGAGAACCGCGATTGGCACGTGTCCCCTTTCCCATCGGATCTGGGCAGTAGTACCAACTCCATATCAGAGAAACGTAGGGAAAACTTCAACTATTTTACTGCCCATTAGCCACTCTTCCAATATATGTTATTATTATTATTATTATTATTTCCCTTAAACTGGTAAAAAAAAATCTTATTGTTACGTTTACAGACAGTTATCCCTAAGGGAATTGGTATATTGGAAGATACAATAATGTCATTAAATTTTTTTTGTGCCCTCCCCTTTACTGAGTTTTGGATACGCCGCTGGGGCAGCCAATGGCATAGGAAAAGCTGCAGCGAAAAACGAATTCGTATTTTTACCTGGGCCTCTTCTTTAATCACGATAAATCTCCACCTACCGCCATTTCGGTAAAAAAAATNCGAATTCGTATTTTTACCTGGGCCTCTTCTTTAATCACGATAAATCTCCACCTACCGCCATTTCGGTAAAAAAAAATACAATTAAAAAACTAGCTGCAGTGCCTGAATTTTGACGTGTATATTTGAGTTTTTTTTTCAATAACCTTTCAGGCCCGCTACAAATATTTGTCACTCACAGAGATCAAAGTCGGTTTGAATTAGCAAATTGATTGTTCGAATACTGCCGAACAAATATTGGGTTGACGTTATCGAGTAAACTGTTAATTAAAAATTAATCTGATGAACAGAAAACCTGGCCTTGTTCCAGTAGGCACTCAAATATATGGAGATGAATCGACTGAATACCGTTGTGAAGAACAGAAAGCTAGAAGTCTCTCATTAATTAACTAAATGAAATAACTGTTTCATAATTTCTGAAAAAATTTTTAATAACATTTAGTTAGGTGAAACAAATCGTTCTACTTGCAAAGCAGATTATATATGCAAACGTTAAACCACGTTGCTCCAGAAACAGTCTTTAAAGTAATTGTTTTCCTGTCGCCCCTCCTGATTTGTTCAGAATACACCTTGTGAAGGACGTGTGCTTAAGGTTCATTATGCTGATTGCTCTATTTCGGTTTATCAGTTTCGTTTGCACGTGCTTATAGTGTTATTTGTAGATGCATAGATCGGGAAATAAGTTACAGTACATACGGGCTAGCAAACTTCCACAGTCGACTTTAAAATGTTGATGCCAGCGAAAATTGACAAAACAAAATAGGTACTTCTCCCGCGCCTGTTTCTAAGTNAGTCGACTTTAAAATGTTGATGCCAGCGAAAATTGACAAAACAAAATAGGTACTTCTCCCGCGCCTGTTTCTAAGTAAAACCTTCGGCCGGTTCAAGGTCACCGCATGCAAGGGGTTTCGTCGCTTTCCCTCGCATTACGTCCGCTATCGCCCCTCTTCTGATCGGTTTCGTGGTTGTTACTGATTCACGCAACGTGCACAATCTTGTACTAGTGTTACCTACAACTCTAAATATGCGTGTTTCAAGGACATCAGCCTTGCATAAACAAACTGCCTTGGTCCAGCACACTGCCATGCTTAGTTATATGCGAATAAATGTTTAATCATCACTACACGAGTTGTAACACTGTTGCACTTAATAAAGAATTAACTCGGAAATTCTGATTTTTTTTTTTTTTTTTTTTTTTTTTTTTAGTTGTAACATTGTTGTGAGGTATCGAATCGTCAACGAGCACAAGGAAGAATTGTATCAGTTCGCAGCCGAATTAATCTATATAAATTACTAGCTGGGAATAGGTCGGGTAACGGTTCGGTCTTGAGCCTGCCGGCACTTCTTAACGGACCTTGCCCCGGGTCCACTTTGCCGACGAGAGAGCAAGTGCGCAAACCCAGCCGAAAGAGAAACAGGCTCGTTAGGAAGAACAGCGGACGAACAAGTGGTATTGGCAGGACAATGCCGCATCTAAAAGGGGCGAGTAGGGGTTTCGGTTAGTTTCCCCTTGTTTCAGTTCCGTTCCAAACAGTTTTTTTTTCCTTACGTCAATCTCGTAGAAGAGCGTTGGTTTTGCGCTGGCATGCAGGTTTTCTGTAACCTTCATTGTTCCTTTTCATTATGTGCAGTGTACCACATCGTGCTAATAAACAGCTTATAAAATCAAAAACCAATCTAAAAATGGCGAGGAGGAAGAGCAGTTACAGGGCACGTGCCCCGAGAAGGGGCGTGGCTATGAGGGATATGGGGGTTGTAGTCCCCCCCCCCCTTCTTGCCCCTTCAGTTGTCAAACACTTAGTATTAAAATTACTGATTTGCCTTTATTCGTGATAAAAATATATATAACTGCCGTAAAATATTATGCATTTTATTACATTGCGAATTAAATTATATTCCTAGTATTTGTTAGCACTTCGGTCAAAGTAAACTCCCTTTTCCCCTCAATTTGAGAAATTTCTGGTTACAGCACTGGCCCCGAGTGTCGTGTTAGGACGCAATGTCAATAGAAAGCATTGAATTATGCCTACTGCATTGTAATCATATTGATAACTTGTCCTTTTCAAATAAAATTAACGTAATTTAATGCCGTGCCTACTTTAAGTGAATCGTGGCCTTGAAACACATTGTCTGAGGCTTGTGTGAGTAACGTTATCAATCAATCACGCTCACTGGGTCAGTTTGGAAATTTTGAGGAAGCTCGACGATTATTGAAGTACCGTCGTGTTAAGGGCTTCGATTGTCCGGCGCATGGAGTACACCGCAGAGACAGGAAACACGTGATTCAGGAAAACGGTTGGATATTTTGTAGCGGTTTCTAAACACGAACGGCATCGAAAAGAAACGTTACGCGCCCGGAGACAAGTTTCAAGTCCTCATTTCGAATACAGGGATTATTTTTTGGGAGTGAAAATGGCTGAAAGGGTGTTTTCGTGACCAGTTTTACGTGCCACATTTTCGACACAGACACTTCAAGGTGTGGTCCGACTTTTCTGAAAGAACAAATAAAAATTCAAGATTATGGTATATTTCCACTCTACTAATTATGCAGAACACGAATATACTAGGGGCATTAACGTCCTACTAATTTCGTAATATGTGCCCACCTAACCTAACAGAACCTAACCCCACGATTGGTGAATCACTATTTTACATTTTTAAACTAACCTACAATTTTTGGATTTTACACTAACCTAGGATGTTTGGGTTTTACACTAAAGTACGAATGTAGGGTTGTAGGGATTTAAAGGAACCGCAAAACACACCAAAAGAATGTAAATTGGCTCACCTACGTAGGGGGCTGGTATAATTCCTCTGACGTTAATAGACGTAAACAAACATATTTCGCAAGTTTTTTTNGCTCACCTACGTAGGGGGCTGGTATAATTCCTCTGACGTTAATAGACGTAAACAAACATATTTCGCAAGTTTTTTTTATTATGTTCTACTTATTTTAACATTACGCACTCCATAATATGAACAAGGTAAGCTGTGCAGAACACAGTAATGCAACTTTTGTTGGTCTAGGACGTTTCGTTCAGAAACGTAAACAAGATGGCTATACTGCTCATTTTGCAATTTTGTTCAATTTTTTTTTATTATTTTGTACTTATTTTAAAGTAGTAGAGTAGAAATATACCATAATTTTGGATTTTTGTTCGTTATTTCAGAAAAGCCCCTAAACTTAATAATTACCAAGGAAACTGTGCAACAGAGTTCAAAAAATTTGATTATTTTTGGTTTTACCATTTCCGCGATTTTTGTTTCTCTTTGAATACACTTGGTACGGTAAAAACAAAACCGCACGGGCTTCGATATAATATGGTTTTTATATTTCACGGCAAAAAGTTACATTGCCGGGATATTTATTTACTGAGATACGCAGAAATGTCCGGACAATTAACTGTAAACCCTTCTCGACGCTATGGTGTATTCACGGTAGAGTGAGAAATCTTTAAGGCCCTGCTAAAATTTTTCCTTTAAGCCAATTTATATCCTTCCGCCACGCGCGACCGATAAACACGACGTATACGTTCCGCAACTCCAGAAAGTCAACGTGTGAAGCTGCNTATCCTTCCGCCACGCGCGACCGATAAACACGACGTATACGTTCCGCAACTCCAGAAAGTCAACGTGTGAAGCTGCCGTAAAATTATACATAGGATGGGGGCCTTAGAAAGTGCTCACTCGACCGCGAAGAGAAGGCGCGAGGTTGGAGCTGACCTGTGATGAGCCAGAGTTCCTTGAGGCACTCCTCGCGAGACTGCTGGATGTGGCCGCGCTGCTGCAGCTCGTAGCCGGACTCGAGGAACTCGAAGAGCAGAGCGCCGAGCAGCACGTAACCGGCGACGAGCGCGAACAGACCGAGGTTCGAGAACAGGTGGCGGAAGAAGACGCGCAGGCAGCGGCGGACCTTGGCGCTGCTGCACTGGTGCGAGGCGCCCGGCGTCGCGGCGGGCATCCGGCGTCTCCTTGGTGGGGCGCGCGTC
>NQII01004187.1:164792-185453 GCA_002778355.1 Clitarchus hookeri
TAGGTACTCATCTGTGAATACGGAGGTGGTTTCTTTATGTTCCTGTGTAAGTGTAGGAATCGGTAAATTTGTAAAATACGTATAATTGTCTAATAATTGACCGATGCAAGGATAAATTGATCAGGCCCACGGCAATGTTAATTTTACCCGACGGTGGAGGAATACACGATGTGTGTACAAGTAGATCTTGAGCAGAGTTTACAAAAATCATCAGTTTACCGCGACTAGCCTATATAAAATTCCGTTCAAGATTCGCTTAAAATATTAAATCGGCCCCTACTAGGGACTTCGTACATTTAATCGTAAACACTAATTGTAACTTGCAGTAATATTATGATTTAATTGAGTAAAACAGGTTTATGAGAAGTACATTGAAAGGGTTGATGGACAGCATATTTCAAATGGGACTATAAAGAATCCAGAGGTAGATGTATGATGCAAACCACTACTATTAATTTAGGTCAACTTAAGTTATATTTTTCGAGTGTGGCATTTGCTTTAATTTCTGGTGAATTGGCCTTGCCCCTCGTAACTTTGACCTCGAGAGTTCTCAGATTTCGAAACAATAGAAAATAACATTTGAAATAAAAGTTTTAGAGACATGTGGTAAAGCTATTTGTATAAGACGGGTATTAGAAACGGCGAACTTCTCACACCTTTCAGGACATACAACTTAGTGACTTCAGGCTAAATAATTTTAGGTTAAGTGACTTTAGGCTAAATAATTTTAGGTCAAGTGACTTTAGGTCAAGTGACTTCAGGCTAAATAATTTTAGGCCAAGTGACAATTGGATAAATAATTTTAGGTCAAATGACTTTAGGCAACATAATTTTAGGCCAAGTGACTTTAGGTCGAATAATTTTAGGCCAAATGACTGTAGAAACATATTATTTATTTCAGAACTTTTCTGTTAAATTACTCTAAAAGNAGTGACTTTAGGTCGAATAATTTTAGGCCAAATGACTGTAGAAACATATTATTTATTTCAGAACTTTTCTGTTAAAATACTTTAAAAGAACAAATATATATCGGGTTTCTCTGGTATATGTACACTTCTGATAACAAATGGCATTGCTGAACACTTCCTCTGCAAAAAGTCAACATTGTTGGAACACTTTCAGCTAGTTCAGAGAACTGAACATAGATGGCATTTTTGTCCGAAAGAGTGCTCCTACCAGCTACGGCTACTCGTTAGACATTAGGCTTTCATATTGAATCTATTTCTGTAGCACAATGAATAAAAATTGTTTCGTGCATTTTGAAAAATGCACTTAGAAGGTAGTTCCTGGACAATGTTTCTCGTGTTTCTGCAGGTGCGTCGATAGGAGGTGGAAGCTACGGCTGTACCCGTTGTTATGGTGTGATAAGCCTTAGTTGAACGGCTTGCCTGATCACACCTTCAAACATTAAACCTGGAAACGAGCGGGATTGCAACGCCACCATTTGGTCGTCGATNGCCTTAGCTGAACGGCTTGCCTGATCACACCTTCAAACATTAAACCTGGAAACGAGCGGGATTGCAACGCCACCATTTGGTCGTCGATCCTTGCGAAGGAAGACAGTTGCAGAAATCCCCTCCACCGGTCACTGAGTGGGGCCGCAGAACCACGCGCTTCATATAGGCCGGCGTAACACCCGGAACGAGCGTCCTTTCGTCTTTAGTCCTTTGGGCGACCCGACCAGCGAAGCAGACCAGGAAGATGGGTGTGTCCGGCCGGCGTTAACCGTCTCGCAGAATCAGCCTCCGGCTGCAACAAGGTGATGACTTTCCAGTTAGGTTTAATTAAAATTGCGTGATTCATAATATAATTAATTAAATAATAATCATCTTAAATTCAATGTAAAGCTCCCCCGATCAATGGTCATTTAAATAGCAACTGTATAATCTTAATGTAATAAAACCTCATCAGATACTGTTGTGCTCTACCGAGTCATGAGTCATTATTGAGCTACGTCGCTAAATACTTTCAAGTGCGAGCTAGCGGAAACGTTAGTTCGTAACACCGTGAAGCCTGGACCTGTGAGGAGGCCCATAGGAACTATAAATATATATTTAAAATTAAGTTAAAAACGAAACAA
The DNA here is from genome assembly GCA_002778355.1 of Clitarchus hookeri. NCBI lineage: Eukaryota > Metazoa > Arthropoda > Insecta > Phasmatodea > Phasmatidae > Clitarchus > Clitarchus hookeri. The sequence goes on from NQII01004187.1 coordinate 166,873, forward strand.
TATATAAATTTATTTTTAATTCCAAGAGGGAAATTACTTGTCAAACGAAGAGTTGTAAAATATTTACATTCAAATATAAAACGCGTTTTTTAATTTGAAATTTCCAAGATTAGTGCATTGTAAGAGTAAATGGCAGTCTTATAAATGATAGTAAAATAATAGCAAATCAATTTAATAACTTTTTCACAACCACCTGAATTAAACTGCTAAATGACATTAACAGAACTGTAAGTATATCAGTGCACACAAAAACACGNTTTTCACAACCACCTGAATTAAACTGCTAAATGACATTAACAGAACTGTAAGTATATCAGTGCACACAAAAACACGGCAGCGTGTATGGCAAAAATAATAAATCACTATTTTTACCCCGACCACGGAAAATGACGTCGTAAAAGTTGTTCAATATTGAAAATTCATCTATAATTTAATTTATTCTATCAGGGGCGAATAGCAAAATTAGTGCAGAGGACATAATAGCAATTGGTAACAAAAAATAGTAAAAAAGAGCGAAAGGTAAAAATTTTTTTAGGAATAAAAATTTATGAAAATCTAACCTGGCAGAATCACATAAGAGCAATGTATAAGAAAATTAGTTTAATGTGCTACACTATGCATGCACTTAAACGGATATGTAGACTAGAGGTAATTCTGACTTTATGTTTCTCGAACATGCTATCAACCCCAGTCATTGCAAGGCCCTATTTAAAGAGCTAAAAATTTTAACATTCCCTTGCTTATACATATACCGTAAAGTGCTATCTGCTAAGCAAAGCACCACATTTTAATTCAACAAAAATATTCGCAGTTACAATACAAAAAGCCAGAATGATTTACATGTTAGCTCATGAAACTGAAAAATGTGCTGAAAGACCTCGCTATAAAGGAAACCAGCTCAAAAACCAATTACAAAAAGCTATTTAAAAAATTTCAACCTTAAAATTTTTTTATAATTAAAATATTATGTATTAAGAATTTTTTTTATTCCGTGAAAGAATATCTAAATATTTAGATGCATTAAAAACCTTCCAAGGAAGTATTGTATTTGTTAAAGCATGTATAGTCTATTTCCTGTTTCTTCAGACTTTTTGAATCAAACCTTTGAAAAATCGCTCTACTTATGAAATGTTTTGTTGCTTCCTAAATATGTTAAGTATCACAAGTGTTTTATACTTCTCATGTCATAAAAGTACCTTGTATTTTATTAAATTTGTCTTTTAATCGTATTTTTAATATATAAATTATATTTTATTTGTAATAAACATTAATGAAAACAGTGAGAAAATAGGTGTGTTGGTAATGCCTAGTAATAAATGGTTCTTACGAAAAAAAAATACCGTTACACTGAGTGCGCACGAATGCGGTGTGTTGAATGCGGAGTAATTTTCAAGACTCGGTTCAGCTTTGTTTGCACGAGGCGGAGGAATATCATGGAAGTAGAACTTCAGCAGCGCTTCAGAAAAGTTGGAAGAACCAGTGAATGGACTATAATATTTTTGTGCGTGTGTATGTGTCAAGAAGTATGACAAAATATGTCATAAATGTATGTAAATATGTGACGAGGCCCAGTTCAGTACGTACTGGAAAAATGGGTCAGCTGTAATAGGTAAACGTGATCTCTAGAGAGGAAAAGATTCACTTCTGCGAACTGCGAGAAGAGCGGCGTGGCGCTTTTGACGTAGCGAAGTATGACTATAAGATTAATTTTGGATTTTTGAGACGGTTCAATTTCTGGAAAAAAAAAAAACTTTTAATTAATATATCATCATTACTCGTTATTTTGTAAAAAAAAAAAACNTGCGTAAATTTGATTTTTTTTAAAAACACACGTTTATTGATTTAAAAATTCGCAAGTCTTATTCTCTGTCCAAATTGAAAATACAAATTTCACTGCTTTAACAAAAAGTATATATTAAACTTGGGTAAGTATACTATTTACAACGATTGTAAAAGAAAATTGCATTTAGTAGACTGTTCGGCACTTGAGTTTCTGGATGACTGCCCACGAAATTGTTCCAGTATGTTTATGCGCCAAGTTAAGTCACGCTGGTCGTAATGTAGGATATTGCTTGAATATAACTTGTTGCCTGTCTTTGCAAATTAATCAGTTTATAAAATTCTGTTCACATCATTTTATAAACGGCCATTCACACATTTTATGTTTGTAATCTGACATTGTTTTAAGTTATGCGTGAGTTTTCTCTTGATGCAACCAAATAAATTACATTTTTAAAAGTATAATATGTAAGTATTTCGAAGAGCAGACCACTACATTTTATTTCATATGAGAAAAAGCATACATCATAGTTTCAGGCGTTTTCTATTGGCTGAGATCAACTGACGTCGTTGATTTTAGGCAAGCTCGCGTATATTCGTATTTTAGTAACCGTTCAAACTAAACTTCATGGAGCAGCACGATGCTTAAACTAAAAAGGACTTGTCATTCTAAATGTAGTGACGCTTTCAATCTGGTGCTTAGCTTGCAGAAGAGTCTGTGCATACCGGCCAACGTCCGCCTCGTTCCCCACTTGCGAGAATCCATTACTACCCCTCCGGGGTTCGAACACGGATCTCAGGAGTGGCAGGCTGCGGCGTACGGCCGCCAGGGGCTCAACACGCTTCACATACTGATTGTACAGGCTTGCGTATCAATTTTTATAATGTCGTTTGTTTCGTTGAGCATAAGTAGCAGAAAGGGCATTCACCCGAACATTCCTCGTGATGAGGAGTGACAACGTTTCGCGCAATCTGGCAACAATCTTTACGGAAAAGTAAGGGTGTTCAGCGAAAACTTTTGTCTCCTTTCTTTCCTTGATGTGTGTTAAACTAGGGGCTTGTGTTCGTATAGAACAGTCGCCCAAGTACCGTCCGAGAGACTCAGCTCAACTGTTTGAACACCGAAACCACACAAATCCCATCAAGTGAAGAATCCGTCTTATGGTGAATAGATTTTCTTGCGAAACAAAAATATGATGGGGGGCGTACCGTACCTACTGTTACGATGGCGTCAACAGGCTTTAATTCAACGGCCCGCCTGAACGCGCTGCCACGCACCAACTTTAATTATGAGAGCCAGTTGCCGCAATCGGGACGCGCACTCGGTAAGCAGGAATCCCCTCTACCAGTCACGGAATGAGGCCTTGTTGCGTTTTGCCACGCCGATATGAGGGCAATGCAGAGCTGCAGTAGACGTCTTTCTCAATTTGACTCCGGCCGAGACGGACATCGCAAGAGGCGTGCTGTGCCGACTGCCATAACTCGTCGTTCTTCAGCAGCCTTCTGTTACTGAGCAAAGGTGGGACAATCACTTCCGTGTACTATCGTCGCTCCCAGTAAAGTCATTGGTTTAGTGCTTCCCCTATTATTAAAATTATTCCGTGTTATATTATTATATGTAATTTATATAATCATACAGTAGCCTACATCTTTATATTTATTTACTCCTTGCGCCCTACCATAACGAGTTCCCCTATCCCCACCTTAACAACAAATATGATCCGATTACCATGTAAGAAAACAATAACACTAAGCAATATAATAATTTAAATTTAACACTAATATATACCCACGTTACACAAATACATATTTTTTTTTTTAATAGTACGGTAAGAATTTTTGAAGTGANTTTTTTTAATAGTACGGTAAGAATTTTTGAAGTGATAAGGGAAATATTTTAGTCGATTAAAATGAAATTTATAAAACAGATTTTTCTTCGTCAAGTAATTTTGTGAAACTAACCTTGGTTTCATATATTTGTAAAAAAATATATATTACCGGTATCCATGTTAATATCATGAAAAAACTTTGATGTAAATGTAATTTCATGTGAAGGTAATATTGTAAATGAAAACGTTGGTTATGATCTCTTCTGTTATCCTTCGAAATTTGAGTATTTAATTTTGTTATACAGGTATACTGATTTACTTCTTTAATTTTGAATGTTATTCACCTACGATGTCCACACTTTTCCCGTTTAAAAGATTAGTCATCAAAATTTTGCGGGTGTGTGTTACAAATGAGGAAAAATGTGAATTAATTATATTTATTTATTTCCTTTATACGTCTGAGATTTTGAAATCTTTTCTTCTGATGTTATAGGTAATATATTGATGAGTAACCAAAAACTAGCAAAAAAAATATTAGAAAGTTATTTTTTTTAATAGGTATGCTGTACTTTTTAACATTTCAAAAGTTCTGAGATTAAAATATCAGTTTAAAAAAATATCCAAGTCTTCTTCTTTTTATTAATTAAGCATTACATTGATTAGTACATTAAATAGTGTGTTTTGATTTTGTACGCATGTGTTAGGCACGTCCAGTTTACATAACATGATGTCGTAGGCTTGGAAAATAACAAAAATGTAATTAGGATTATGACAGTGAAGCTGGTATCCTTAATACTAGTAAGAATCGATAAAGATGATGGCAATGTTTACTCTTATTCAGAGTTAATGCATAGGATATAAGTACGGAGGTGCGGACTCGAAACCGGTACTCCAGTTTGGCAGTACCCTGCATATAGAGACAAGACTCAGAAGTAAGACACAGACTCGTAGACACGAGGTGGTTGGTATGGCTGAGTCGGGATGCCTTGAAGGGCTAGTTTAAAATTTAAAAATATAAAAATACATTCACTTGCAAAAAAATCGATTACCCTGAAGGTGAGATCACAGGGACACTTAAGTGGGTACAGTCACGGGATATGAAAGTATGTATTCAGAAAACGTCCAGTTATTTTGCCACATCAAGCATGTATTGCAGGGGAAAAACANACGGGATATGAAAGTATGTATTCAGAAAACGTCCAGTTATTTTGCCACATCAAGCATGTATTGCAGGGGAAAAACACTTTCAGGATGCACTTTAGTATGGTGACAGGCGGCGATACGATCGAGCATGGAGGCATGCAGAAGTCGGATGTTCTCCTGAGGAAGATCCTGCCACAGCTGGTGCAACCGACTCTCCAGATCTTCCGTAGTTGTCGCTGGCTGAAGTTTCCGTCCAATCTGGTCACAAACGTTCTAGATGGGCGGGAGGTCTAGGAGGTCTTGCTGGCCAAGTACGACATCACGAAGAAAGGCCATATAGACAACCGTGTTGTGTGGGACTGGGCATTATCCTGCTGGGAAATGGGGTTGTCGAGCTGCACCAGGAAGGGGGAGAGGACATGGTCGCAGGATTTCCTGGGCGTATCGCCGCACCGTCGGTGTTCCTTCAGTCACCACCAGTGGGGTGCGGGAGTCATAGGAAATGGCGTCTCGCATCGTGACACTTCTCTTTGCAGTGGTAAGCCGCTCTGCAATGAAGCGTGGATCACGGCGCGCTGGCCAGGACGTCTCCAGGCTCTGCGTACAGACAGAATCGTGATTCTGAACACCACTCATCGTCAATCCGCAAGCTGTCATGCTGCCCGTTCCCGGTAGAAGGTCACGCGTGATCGGCGATGCCCGGGTCGTGATAGCAGACGTCGTAAGGGACGCCGCGACGACAGATCCCGCTCTGCTAGTCGCCTGAATAAATAACTGGTGGACGCGGNAGCAGACGTCGTAAGGGACGCCGCGACGACAGATCCCGCTCTGCTAGTCGCCTGAATAAATAACTGGTGGACGCGTGGGTATCTCCATCTGCCGGGACATGTCCCTGGATGTCCCTGTGGAATCCTTAAAGCCTGTCTCACAATGGAACGATCTTCCCTGCTGGTCGTCCGCCAGGGTCAACCCGAGCCTTCTGGACGTGTGTGTGTGTACTCTGCTGTTCCCTCTGCGTCCAACGCCGACTCACAGTGCAGGCAGAACGGTTCAAGCGGCGAAAAAATGTGCTGAAACGTCCAACCTGGCTTTCGGAGGCCAACGATGCGGTCTCTCTCAAACTCATTCAGCTGGGCAAAGGCTTGTCGAATGCACCGTCAGGACATGCTGCGTGTTCNACGATGCGGTCTCTCTCAAACTCATTCAGCTGGGCAAAGGCTTGTCGAATGCACCGTCAGGACATGCTGCGTGTTCACTGAGCTTGGCTCTGTGGCTCACACTGCTACTACGGCCTTATTCGGTGTCTTGCAACAATGAATGACGGAGGGACATGTACGCCCCCTAGTGGCACATCCTCGCAAGCAAATCGCATTAAACGCAAATGGGATACATCCCGGACTATGACGATACTGTGTGGCAATCTTTGTTGTACTCGCGCGATTCGTTCATGTTGAACAATGATTTTTTGCAATTGAGTGTATTTCCCTTTACTGAAAAGCAAATCAACTTTCGCGTCAAAAATTTTTATTTACTCTATCGTCACGCCAAAATTATATATACATTTATAATAAAATAACCACTTAGAACAAACCTTTTGTAGCCTATCACTGTGTGAAAGGAAATGAGGAGAGGCCGTACAATTTTAGCCGCGAGGCCTGTCTTTGCTTCCCGTGGCCCTGGTCCTGCTGCACCCACGCATGATATGGCTTGAAGAAGACAAAATGACCAAAAACAACAGCTGCATATTTTTATGTGGCCTTGAAGAACTGGTAGATTGGCTGAAACATTTGGTCACTTTGCAAAGAGATGGAAATTATTCTTGTATGAATTAAATATCTCAAAATCATCGAAAGGCTGAAGGTAAGGGGTTACATGGAATAAGTGTGTTAGCAATTGTTAATAAACTGCATCTGAGAGATGTAAATATTGTGAAGTATTAATAAATCGCATCTCCAAAAACGAAAAGGCATATATAAAAGAACCCATATTTGAGTCATGCCTATTTGGTTGTTAGTAAAAGGTATATTTTCGTGTGTCAAATGGCCACGTCTCTAACTACAGGATGAGTCGTTAATGTATGCCAACCCGGTGTGAGCGGAATCATTAGGAAAAATTAATAGGATAACATATATATGACGTAAGATCTGCAGTGATTTCGGAGGGTGGTAAAAACNGAATCATTAGGAAAAATTAATAGGATAACATATATATGACGTAAGATCTGCAGTGATTTCGGAGGGTGGTAAAAAACCCCGAAAGTAGAGAGTGGAACTTTGTTAACGATATTACGTAGATTACACCCCTTAAAACCTCAGTAATCACGTGTTTAGTTGGAAAGCAGATGGGATCTATTCCACGCCCTACAGAACGCGAGTCAAACAGGCTACCACTGACATAAAAACTCTCAGTTGCTGTGGTGTGAGTTTTATTTGCGTTTGCGTACACTTTGTACATATTTCGCACATGAATGTATCAAACACATTAATTGTATAGGTTAAAAACACGCATGAAGTGAAAGATGCCATAGACNGAATCATTAGGAAAAATTAATAGGATAACATATATATGACGTAAGATCTGCAGTGATTTCGGAGGGTGGTAAAAACCCCCGAAAGTAGAGAGTGGAACTTTGTTAACGATATTACGTAGATTACACTCCTTAAAACCTCAGTAATCACATGTTTAGTTGGAAAGCAGATGGGATCTATTCCACGCCCTACAGAACGCGAGTCAAACAGGCTACCACTGAAATAAAAACTCTCAGTTGCTGTGGTGTGAGTTTTATTTGCGTTTGCGTACACTTTGTACTTATTTCGCACATGAATGTATCAAACACATTAATTGTATAGGTTAAAAACACGCATGAAGTGAAAGATGCCATAGACCCGATCCATGTAGTAGGCACTGGGGGTAATTTTTCCCTCTCCGAGTTTGTTTTCACTTCCATTCTCTCGCACTTCCTTAAAATAAACCACCATTGTTCTCCTCAAGTAAATTAGATTTCTGAATTACTCCTAAACATAAAGTAAATACAGATTGAGTTAGGTAATACACTTTCATGTAGAGTTTTCTTCGCTGTCCCCAAAGTTTCAAGTTTCAGGTTTCACATGGCAAGGAAAAAATTTACGAGAAGGCGACGGGACAGATAGCGGGACAGGAAACGGTGCTAATTCTATGAATGTGAACCGACGTCAAGCGAGCACCCCCTAATAAGAGGGAGAGTTACTTCTTGTGCAGTACTGATGTAGATGATGATGACACCCTATCAAATACTGAGGAAGTACCTCAACTTACAGATGTAGTCTGTACGAATGGCACACGTAGATACCACACGTAGATACCATAATTTGAGTCTAACACATTCAACATCTGGAGGGGCAATGGCTTGTCGAGTACCACCAACTACCCCTAGTCCACTCACACACCCTTCAAGTCTTGAAATGGCCAAGCCACTGGAAATGATAGGTCAACTCGGTGAGAAATTGGAGTCCCAAATAAAACAGCGGGGTGAGAACATAAAACAACAGAGGTTAGAAACTAAACAACAGGGTGGAGACCTAGCTCCGCAAATAGAGGAACTGAAGATAAATTTAACCCAGCATAATGAAATAANACTAAACAACAGGGTGGAGACCTAGCTCCGCAAATAGAGGAACTGAAGATAAATTTAACCCAGCATAATGAAATAATTGACACAATAGAATGCAGATTATCTCAACAGGGGACCGAAATGCAACAGTTGAGAAAGGAATTCAAACAACACACAGAATCGCTCACCAATACTTTCAGTACACAAACTCCACAAGCCCAAGGGNGTTGAGAAAGGAATTCAAACAACACACAGAATCGCTCACCAATACTTTCAGTACACAAACTCCACAAGCCCAAGGGGAAGCTGAAGAAAAAACCTCACCACCTACTGAAAGCACTGAGGTTACCAAGGAAGTTCAAAAAGTGCCAAAAACCCCTAATACTGAAACTGAAACTATTTCAGAAGGGAAAAAGTGACACTGTTCTCTGTGTGGAAAATCAGTGTATTCAAGTACCTCGAGTACCAGAGGTAGTCTCGAGTCTCGACTGTGTGTCTCAAGGTGAAGCAACACACAGTAAAACACCACCTCAATATGAAACACAGCCCAACACGATTCCAATAGCCAATGGAACTGAACACAGTTAACGGCAAATCAAAAATGGTTCAATTCAAGTCATGGTCGCAGAGATACACATGCTACCTCATCAGCCTACTACGAATGAAATCACCACACAATTTAACGAGAATTTGGTATTAGCTGAGAAGGAATTCGCCTCGTCACAATGTGAATGCAATTTAATACAAACCAGTGTCAACGAAATATCCACCCAACGGCACCAAATAGATATAAATGAAATTTTGCCGTCTCTGAACTCGCGCAAACTGCCAAACTTGCTTGAAAAGGCCAACACAAGCNAATAGATATAAATGAAATTTTGCCGTCTCTGAACTCGCGCAAACTGCCAAACTTGCTTGAAAAGGCCAACACAAGCTGCAAGCATTGCAGACCAGGAAGATTGAAGCAGAAGCTTGAAACACCGCAAGACCACTCGCTGGTTACAGAGAGAAAATAAGAGACCAAAGTTCCAAGAAACAAGACCGCTTGGAGGGGCGTAAGAAGAGACACGAAAAATTGTACAATTCTATCACATTCGATTGCAGCAATGCCAGTAGGCAGTACCAGTGCAAAAGGCACCTATTNGGACGTAGAAGTGCCACAAGACGACGTGGCATGGACTCGACTTATATCTGAAGGTATGCAGGAGGCAATTCACACCATGAATCCTGCAGGACAGTCCACACATCCAATCTGCGCCAATTTGAGAAAGGGTTGCACGTCTGTCACGTTGAATGATTCTGGTCAGTCGTCGTTTGTCCCGTTCTTTCGCGATCTTTTTCCGGCCGCAGCGATGTCGAAGATGTGATGTTTTTACTGGAACCCCGATATTCACGGTACACTCGCGAAATGGTCGTACGCGAACACCCAAATTTTATCCCTACCTCGGAGATGCTATGTCCCATCTCTCGTGCGCCGACTATAACACCACGTTCAAACACACTTAAATCTTGATAACCTGCCATTGTAGCAGCAGTAACCGATCTAACTGCCGACCGCATCGCGTTACTCTGATTGGTTCTATACCTCCGTTATTTGCATACTCACGCCTATACCACCTTTTTTGGCTCTTCAGTGTAAAATCGCCGTTAGAGGGATGGACAGATAACTGGTGAGCAGTCACCAAGTACATCATACGAGTCGGAGCAGCCAACCAGCGTAGAGCAATCACCATTTTGAACTTCAACGACGTGCAATGAGTCTATGACTTAATAAGAAATTTTTGTTTATTAAATATTGTTTTATGAGGGTTTTTTATCTAATTTGGAAGTGTAATTTCTTTCTTTTTCAACTTTATATATTGTGTGACAAGGGTTTCATGTTTCTTTTTTGTTTGGGATTTTTCAGGAACAAAAATTATATACGTATCTGAAGTTGGTGACCTTGAATTTTTTTTTCTCTTTCTTTTCTTGAAGTATTTGTTTACCTTTAACTCACTACACGTCGTTTCTTGTGACGATTGGACCACAACTATTTAAGTTTGTTTGATGCTGACATCTCTAAAAAAAATTTCACTTGAGTTCAGTAAATTTTATAGCCGACAAGGAGCGGCGATCTATAATAAGTGTTTTATAGAGTTCTTCCAATAAAGGCTATGTTTATTGTAAATATTGTTTAAAATGTAGTTTTGTTTTCAATTTTCTTATAATATTCATATTTTTTAAATATAATTTCTTTGATCGCCCCAAGTAATTATTTTCATTTGTATTAACGTAATACTCAATAGCAATTATAAACCACGCATCCATTTTGTAGGTATAGAATTTTCAGTAATTAATTTAACCTTAAAATTAAAATTTTGNGCAATTATAAACCACGCATCCATTTTGTAGGTATAGAATTTTCAGTAATTAATTTAACCTTAAAATTAAAATTTTGGTTTTGAAAGACATTTTTATGATGCAATTCGTTTTAATTTTATTTATTTTGTAATTAACTATTTTTAAGTTTTATTTTAATTGTGTTTATTTTTCTTGTGTTTTTCGTTTTATGATTTTTTTTTCNTGTAATTAACTATTTTTAAGTTTTATTTTAATTGTGTTTATTTTTCTTGTGTTTTTCGTTTTATGATTTTTTTTTCCGGAAGTTAGTTCTGGTTTTTATGTTATTGTGATACGTAGTTGCCGGAAATAGGACTTCTGGTGGGNTTTTTTTTTCCGGAAGTTAGTTCTGGTTTTTATGTTATTGTGATACGTAGTTGCCGGAAATAGGACTTCTGGTGGGACTTTCTAAGTAAGGCGGCCGTGATTGAATCCCGCCGGGATTGAATCTTGTCGATCCCCGGCGCCAGCATAGTTTACATTATATTAGAGTGACCCCAGAAGCAGTTTAATTGATAGGAACGCCACGCCGCTTTTGAGAGGAGGCCGCAGGCGCTACTGTAGGAATTTATTAGTCGTTCCAGCCGCCTCCGACGCCGAGGCGCCACTTAGCGCCAGGCGCCATATTAATGAGGGTGACGCCGACTTAAGCCAAGGTGACGCCAAACATTTTTCTGATGCCGAAGGGGCATCTAAGCTTCTACGAAACTGTTAAAGTGGATCGTTTAAGAACGCTACTCAAACTTTGTAGCAGTTTTGGGAACATCTTATCCTGTCATAAATAATTGTGTTGTACGATACAAATGTCCGGACGCCCTACGGACTTGAGCTAGAGCCGAAGTAAGGCATTTTAATTTCTAATTGACGTTCGTGGATATTTCAAAACGAGTGACATTCTTTTTCACGAAGTAGTGAAGTTAAAACATTTTAATTTTCAAAAAAGTTATAGTTAAAGGCAGCTTTAACCAGTAACACTTACATTATATTTTAACAGATAAAAATCAGCGCTACGATTATTCTTTCATTTTTCATATTTTAACCAACTTAATTAAATGCTGTAAGTATGGTAGTAATTTGAAGTCATTAGACTCCTTATCAAGTTTTAAACTTAAATTAGGCAATTTTAGATTTTTTTGGTAGAGTCAGCACCTTCAATTTTCACTCAATACTTTTTTTTTTATTTAATGAATCTGATTAAACTTTGTTATTCTTCCTTTTTTCCAGTAGCTAAAGTGTATAGTAAGGATTATTTCTAAGTGCCTTATTTTGTTTTTGTCCAGTGTTTCATTTATTATAATTTATAAATGTGTATCTGTCTTTCGCAAGTGTAAGTGTGACAATGTATATTGTTACGCGCTCACTGCTTCGCATCCCACGCGNCTATTGTTACGCGCTCACTGCTTCGCATCCCACGCGAGCGAGTGGAAGTGAAGGACAGCAGTTATATTATAGAGAGCGGCCTATCATAAAGGATGCCGCCATACACACCGATAAACTTATCACAACTCACGCCTCGCTGTCCCTGAGAAANAGCGGCCTATCATAAAGGATGCCGCCATACACACCGATAAACTTATCACAACTCACGCCTCGCTGACCCTGAGAAACTCGTATGTCTCTATTCATCACCCAGGAACGTCGTCATCATCACGATTACTTTTCCTAGAACAACTTTGGTTGCCGAGAACGTTCTAGAAGGCACCTACCTCAAGTATAAATACTGCTTGTGGGTCTCTGAGGGGAGAGTGATTAAGAGCCAAGATTTTGACAGCTCTTACGACTTTAAGCGACAGTTAGGCGATTCCGGAGCGGCGAGGGACGACTGCAGCGATCTGCGAGAGTGCGTCGGCGAGCTTGTGTGCAGTGAAGAGTGGGATTGATCTGCGGGACTGTGGACTGGATGCGCGAGTGAAAAGACATTCTGGACGATGGAAATATACAGTTTTAACTAGACGTGTAGGCATAATTGGAGCAGTTTAATATACATTATCAAGAGAAAAGACTTTATAAAGACTTTAATTGAAATGGAGATAGTAATATAATATTGCGCTCAATAAGAATAATAGGAGTTAATAGGACACTCAGAGTGGTAAATAACAAATTTTTGACTGTTTGTAGCACTGAGAATGAATATAGTTATTGAATTTAGTTCTTTTATTTTTATTAATATTTCCATCCCTCACGAGCTCAGATACGCCCCTCAGGCATCTACGTAACACTATTATAATCACCACTATCCCATTAACACCAAATACCAATCTCTACCACCCAATCGTATGATTTGTTACATTTTTATTCTTCGCAAATTACTTTCTTGATTTTGTTACCAATTAACTTAAACTAAAGTATTCATAACTGGCCGTTTACAGTAACAGTAAATATCTGACACCGTAGAAGAAAAGACGGGCCAAAATATGTGTTCTCAGTCCCGGCTTGTAATATACTCGTAATATGTGAGCATAATATCACATTCTTGAACGTATCAAAGAGCTACGTTTATTCCGAAATGCTGCCATGCTTATAGCTGTTTTGCAAGCGAACTCTCACTTCTGACCACACAAGCAGCATGCCCCGACGTCACATTCGACGAGCATTTGCCCAGCTGGATGAGTTCGAGAGAGGCCGCATTGGCCTCCAAGGGGCAAGTATCTCAAACATGTTTGTGTGTACTGTATGCCTGTCAGAAATGTTGAAGCCACCAAATACAAATATCTTGAAACAAATCATTTTCATGCATATTCTTCGCTTCAGGTACGCTAAGTAGTGTTTTATAACAATAAACAAATAGTTTCATTGATAAAAAAAATGTTTCCTAGCCTTATCAAACATTACCCATATTTAGTATAATTTAATATTAATTCTACTCTACATATAAANGTCAGAAATGTTGAAGCCACCAAATACAAATATCTTGAAACAAATCATTTTCATGCATATTCTTCGCTTCAGGTACGCTAAGTAGTGTTTTATAACAATAAACAAATAGTTTCATTGATAAAAAAATGTTTCCTAGCCTTATCAAACATTACCCATATTTAGTATAATTTAATATTAATTCTACTCTACATATAAATATTGTATTTCTCTTTAGTCGTCTACTTGGACTTTCCTACACGATTGTTTCTGACGCTGTTATCTGCTATTATGGGATTTGGTTTCGACAAGTCTCGTTTCAGTATGGAATACATTTCAACATCAGTATAGACAAGAAACGTGATAGGTCCCATTTTAGTATCAAAATATATGGAATATTGAAATAATTACTTATACATTAAAAGCTCTTATAATACTAAAATCATCACAAGTCCCGTTTTTAATATAAACGCTTCAGTTGACAGATGAGTCATATCTTTACATGTATGTTAATGAAGTTGACTGGATTTGAAACTTTCTTAATTGTAGTTGTGGTAAAAAGAGGTGAAGTACTCCAAGAAAATCCATCGATCAATGGCAATGTCCGTCACGTTTCCCTAGCACGGAAATCCGAGTCTGGCCCCGACGAGAATCGAATCTGGTTCGCCGTGCTCTGACCACTAAACAAACGCGACTTCGGATAACAGTTAATTACTGAGTGGTCTAAAGTTTTGTTTTAATTCTCGTGCTCATTATCACACACCTTTAACTATATGGAGACGTGTTGGTCTGAGAGGGCTTATTCACAAAATAGACCAGCGTCTAAAAAACAGTTCACACGTCTATGGCTCACCCGAGATGTGAACCCGGGGGGTTTAACTTCTCCGAAAACACGTACTTTGCGTGAGTAATTATTCAGAGAGTTTTGCTATATCATCTTTCTAATCGATTCCTTACGATATCGCTTGGTTCGGAATGTAAGAGGGGGTGAGAAACAAGCCGTCTGCACCACAAACACTGTACTTCCTTCTCTGCATAAACGCAATCACTAGCAAGCGTGAGAAACGTTCGGATTCAATTTGCGCGCATTATCGCCTCGGGGAAACGAAACACGTATGTGGGTTGATTTCAGCGTGTTGTTTAAAAAAAAAAAAGTATTGCGCAGAGTATTTTGTTACTATAATTTCTGAGTTTGCGTGGTTCCAATAACGTGTCACGAACAGGTGCGAAATTACTAATATAATCATGTTAAATTTGAGTGCACAATAGTTCGGTTCTACAAAATCGTAATTACTTTTCCGAGTTACCTCATTTTATTTATTTTGTGCTTTTTGCGTGCCTCTGAACAGTGACAAGGCCTTAGTAAGGTAATACTATTCATTCGGGAAATGGGGAGGAATCGGCAAGGGCCTGTATTAAGGCGCCATCACAGCATTCGGCTGGATTTATTTCTGAAAACTATGAAGAACATAAATCAGGATGGACAGACCGTGAACTGAACCCACGACCTCCCGGATACGAGTCGAGTGGTTTGCCACTACGATGCATCACTCGGGACAATATAATTTTACTTCAAATTGTTTGATTGTACACAACATAAATCGCACAACATTAAAAAAAATGCAAAATGAACACACACATTCTCACACACCAGGGGTGGACCGGCCCGCCAGAACACTGTGTGTCCTCCCAAGAATGACATGGTGCCTTCCTTCCCTTTAGAAGTGTTTTCCCTGCAGCATTTACAATCCTTGCATATTTTCCGCACTCTTATTCACTCCTGCAAAACATAAAAGCTATTACAACTGGAAGAATTTTGTTAAGATCTGTCCATTTTCTTAGTGTCTGTAATATGTGATTTCGCAAATAACTGTAGCATTTCATTAAATTAATGAAATTTATCAATCAATCTAGCACCCAATTAGATTGCTAAATAGGCGTAACTAGCACTCTCTGGATGAGTACTGGTTTTACAAATATGGAAGGAGTTAAATTAAAATATAATTGAAATTCTCATCTTAAGAACATCAGGGGTTATTCCATATCTCAGTAATGGGGTAGCCACCCGTTTACTTAGCGTTCTCCTGGCAATTTCCCACAGTCTCCTCACTGTAGCCTGCAGTCCACCCTTACTCACACACTAATCAAGTCGATTACTGAATATACCAGACTCATGCCAACACATAATAATTAACGATAAAAGAAAGTTACGCAATGAGGAACCAAAATTCCAACAAGAGCTTGTCTACCATTATTTGCAATGATAATGTGCAGGGGCGGGTAAGCCCCAGGATAATTATCGACACACAGTGCAAACGCATTGCTATGAATTGCTATGATGTTACACGCGTGGTTAGAATTCAGCATAGTCAGTATCCGTGCAGTATGTATCATACTATTGGTCTCAACATGCTGTGCGACATTGCTGCATGTTGCGAAGCACACGCCGGAAGGTAGACGACGCGGCACTGATAGTATCGATTGTGCGCCGTGTCCGAGAAATCAGCTTCCCGCTTGGTATCAAATGCTTGCCCCATACGCAAGTGATCGAATGCGGCTCCAGATCCAGAAGTCGGGCGTCGCGAGATCCGATGACGGCGGCGGTCACGCGATGGGTCCACCTCTGACGATCCTTCTGCTTGGGTACGACGTGCAGAGATGTCGACGAAACTCGGTGGCGAAATGATGCCACGCCTCGTGCCGCTGGAACCACGTCGCCTGACGTTCGTGCAAGTACACGTCTTCCAATCGCAGCAATGACAAACTCTAGCGGAGTGTGAAGGCGCGTGGCGCTACTGCGGCGAGCGGGGAAGAGGTGTGGACCAGTCGCGCTGTCACAGACGACTCCAGCCCAGATAGAGTACATGCGCTACGTGGGTTTCCGTCAGCCCGTGCGTGATTGTTGCAACTGTTCAATGACCCGTCCCTCGTGAGGTAGCTTCATCAATACAGGTAGGCAGGTAGGTAAAATAATAATGGCGTGTGGGGAGTGCACCCAGGGCAAGGCAACACCCTCCGAGTGACGGTCTTTCCAGCTAGGACCCGTAGGTGACCGTCATCCTCGAGCATGACAGAAATTAAACCCTAGAATGGAGCGGCGCTGTAATGCAAGGGGAATCATCCCGGCATTCGCCTGGAGTGATTTCGGGAAACCATGGGAAAACCGAAATCAGGATGGCCGAACCCGAATTCGAACCCAGGTTCTACCGAGAGCGAGTCCAAAGTTCAACCACTGCTCCGCCTCGCTCGGTGTAAGGAAAAAAAAAAGTGCTAAGAAATTGCCATCTTCAGCACAGCTTTGCAAGAAGCCATTCTAGAAATCCAGATGCTTCACGAAGTTCGCTGGAACCAATGTTTGCACCTGCTGCAAGCGGTATGGGTAGAGAAATCTCTCAAGTGGGACGTTCCACACTATCGTGTGCCCAGCATCCATTTCGCGTGCAGTATCCCTTGTGCCAGTTGACGGGTACGTCTTTTCACGCTCCTACACTGCTTCTTCGAATATATAGGCTATTCACGTTAAAGTGAGCGCTTTATTGAAGTCCTCTCATTTGAAATAATAGTCAATAAATATATTTTATTTTGGCCTTTGGCGTAAAATTTTGAGTCCGGTGAAATATATACACTGTGTTTATTACTTACATGGCGATATTTATTTTAAAAAGTGCTGGAAGGATAAAAATATGGTTGATAGGAAAGAAATACCTACGGCCTCAAAAGAGCTCACTTTACCGTGAACAACCTATAGCTGTATGTACTGGTCGACGATCCCCAGTATCGAACTTCGTCAATACGTTTCCGCAGTCTCCTTTCCAGTCGTCGATGCATCGTATGCGTTGGATGTTGTTTGTTGAAGTGCAGTGTCCAGTAAACCTGTCTGCTTCATTGGCATTTCTACGTGGTTCCCCGTACACGAGAGCCATATCCCTCAACCACTACAAACTGTACAGCGACATATCGACCAGCCGCTATCGACATATCGACCAGCCACTATCGCCGGCAAGCCCGGTGCTACTACGGCGAAACAACGCGTTTTTTTTTTCTCCGCTTTATTCGAGCTAGTTTCCTGTTTCGACACATGTTAGCTGTTGTTTAACTCGTCAGGTTGCCCGTACCGCCATCTCGTGGCGAGCCAAGCAACTTACACTAGACACGTTCCTTCTCGGTTCTGTCATAGTTAACGCACATTCGCGGCGAACGTGTTTCTGGGGAAGGGCGGACAAGTTGACTGGAGAGATTATGGCGGCTCTAAAGAGTTGGTAGTCCGTACATTCGTAGTTTGCGCATTTGCACGTATCTCAGCAAATAAATGTCCTGGGAATACAACCTTTTGCCAGAAAAGATAAAAACTATAATTATCTAATCCTGTGTAGTTATGTTTTTATAATATTAAGTTTATTGTAAAAGAAAATATTATGAAAAATTGTTAAAAATCGCATTTTTAGAGACCTCCTGCGCACATTCCTTAATAAGTAGGAGAAAATTAAAACTTTACAGTCGTAGTTTAATCTATGGGCTTTCATCACGTGCCATAAAATCCCACTGTTACTCATCTCATTTGCACAGGAAAGCGTAACAGTGGAAGCACTGCACGCAGGTTCAGCGCCTTGCGCGTAGGGGCGACGGGACGCTGGTCGTGCGCGATATTGTCACCCTTATCGCTGTGCCTCGAACGCGAAACAAAAAAATCTCGGGGCCATGTACTCTTTAACATTGGTATCTTGAGAGCCGATGAGGGTGAAGTGAGGTGAGCATGGAGCAGTGCCGGAATGAAAAGGCATGGGAAACGGGAGATCCCCGAGAAAACCCGCTGACCAGCGATATCGTCCGGCACGATTCCCGTATGCGAATATCCGAGAGCGATCACGCCGGGAATCGAACCCCGTTGGCCGTGGTGGGGGGTGTGAGCATTTTCATCACAACAGCACAGCGGCCACGTAAGAAGAAGCCGACGGCGAGTTTGCGTGTAATGTCGGACGGCAGGGCTCGGGACGTTCCAGGGCGGCACT
>NQII01004187.1:185477-218682 GCA_002778355.1 Clitarchus hookeri
TGAATTGCTTTTGTCGTCCCGGAGCTGCCGCCGAGCCTTGTCTGCGGAAATGAAAATCTCCATCGTTGTTCCCGTCTGTCCCTCTGCTTGGCGTGAAGTGAGGACTGCGTTGATATATGAGCGACAGTCTAGTTGACTAACTTGAATAATGCATCAAGCGAAATGAGACTGGGTGTAAAGCGGAGCCGGAGAATGAAAACACATGGAGGCGGTTGGTTGCGACCTGCAGGAAAACCTCGAAAGAGCTACTACAACACAGCGCATTCATTATCCTGCCCATTTCGGGGGTAGGAGAACGACTTGCAACCGTCATCGCAGATGCTTACCCTTAATAACTACAAGACCAACCGTGGGTCCGTCGGGCATTTCATATCAGTCATGTTGTTACAAGACTCCTCAGGGGTGTATCCGTGTTCGTGAGGGATGGAGATCTTAATAAAAAAATAAAGGACTAAATGTAATATTAATTTATTCGCACTGCTATTATTTACAGCATTAATCTATCTATCTCCACTATTTCTCAGCGAGTGCAAAATTTAATGGCTATTTCAACTCTAACTAACGTCCTCCTTGATGTCTCTGTTTGGTTGTAGTCAATTAACTGATACTCGGCATTAACACGCCTTCAGTCTGTCTGTTGCAATCATTTGTAATGTCTTTCACTCGCGCATCCAGTCCAATAGTCCAGACTGCCAGTCGCACTCTTCACAGTTCTGCTGCTAGGAGTTGCCAATTTTTCTCCCGCTGGTCACTTCCGGCGCTACTCGTTTCTCTCCTCGCTCGTCGTCTATCGCCTAACGTCGCACTATAGCCCAGACTCCCGGTGCTCATGAAACTCTCGGCTCGGAGGCCCGTCGCACTTTTATATCAGTCTTCCTGGCCGTCTGGAATGTTCGACGCACCCCGGGTCACGCTGAGAGAAACGAGGTCAATGATCCAGAGCATTCTACCCAGAAAGTCTATAAAACCAAGGTCAGGAGCGCGCGAGGTACTAGTGTTATCGCAGCGCCACTCGCGGCGGCAAGCCCGTGTAAGCTGATCTTCGTGTTCGCCGCCCGCTCTTGGGTTACATGCGTGACCTTCACACGTGTCCGCTCTCGCCAGGGATGCAAAGCAAAGAGCGCGTAACAATATTATGTGTGTACATAGGTTGGAAGGCGCTTGGTAACTGTGCTATTAGCACAACAGCTTCCCCGTCGAGGCGGGTACAGATCAAAATTTCGCATGTGAGAAACGTGGCGGACGTTTCCGATGGTCAGTGGGTTTTATCAGGTTACCAGTTCCCCCACAATTGCATTCCATCTCATCTCCACGTCAACCATTTCCTGGGCTGCCCGGCAACGACAGGTGTGGAAACAACGGATGTACACTTCTAGGTTAAAATTCACATTACACAGTTCCAAGAGGTTTTTGGGTGTGTGTTTCGAGTAAGCGCTGTTCGCTAGTGTTTCACAACAGAAATGGCGCTGCATGATCACAGTAGCAAAATTTGTTACGTAATAGAGCATAAACATGAGTTTACATTGTCACAAAATATTAAAAGTTGTATAAAGAGCAGGCAATAGCATCATAGTAAATTTAATTCTGTATGAGGATTGAAAACAAAAATTTGGTCCAAAAGGGTGTGGCATTGTATGCTTATCTTTAATAGTAAGATTAATAAATACGTATATGTAATTTCTTAGATCCAGGGCAGATCATGAGGACTACAGCACTACCTAGTACCCCGCCTTCCCCTTGCCATCATGAGGTGTCATGCGCGCAGTGTTGCCACAACTCCGCGCTTCAAACTTCAGGTAAGTGGCCGACAAGAACAGGCGTTTTCATGTGAAGTTGTCTACTTCATCGAAGTGAAGAAAATGAAAAACTGTTAGTGGCACCATGGTTGAAACATGTCAATGGTAAATAGCAGGAGATTAGCGGTAGAATCCAAACATCAGCGATAGTTATTTGCAAACCATATAAACTAATCACTAGCGAGATACATCTGCTTCATTGAAATGCAAAGAAAAACTTAAATACGCAAGTAATTAAAGGCCGCCTCTTGATGCTTGTCTGAAAGATCCACGTTTGGGTGGGATGAAAATAGTACTTTAATATTTAATCAAGACCCTGTTGTCAAAGAACCACTCTTTTTCAGTATTGCTGGCCGAAAACGTTTCATCTCGCGTCAGTGCGTCACGATCATGCAAGGTAACATAGGTGTGTTTACGAGTGTTTGTTTGGCATACAACATTTATTTCTGCATATGAAATTGGTAGTACATTTTAAAGCACAGTTTTGCGGGAGTACTGCTCGTCGTTAGTAAGTATAATGAAATAGTATCATTTGTAATGGGAAAATATATTCAAAAACCTAAATGAGTGAGAATTTCTTTATCATTCGATGAATAACGCCAGGCCAACGAAACAGTTACTTCCAAACACTTTATCTGAAACAACACAAATCAGTGGACAACACAGATGGCGACTACAGGTACTGTCAAACTGAATTTAAAATTGAATTATTTTCAAGTACAGCAAAAGTTCCATATTGTGACAGTATGTCCTCGTGACTGTATAATAGGAAGAGACTTCTTGAGAGCCATGAAAGCTATCTCATACTTTGAAGACAATATCTTAAAAGTAGGTAGGGAAGCCATTAATTTTGTAGGACGAGATAGGCTACTGGGGATTTTGAAAATTTCAATTCCAGCCACGTGTGGACGGATAGTGCAAGTAAGCACAACCTCGGAAGGGTTAGGTTTAATAGCAAAACGAGAGTTAGCTCCGGGAGTATATTGAGGGGATAGCCTATCAAAAGTAAAGGAAGGAAAATGTGTAGGTTCTATAATAACTTATTCGAATTTAAAGTTTAAAGAGTAGATAAATCACATGTGTACGAAGTAGGCAGCGAGAACTGCTGACAACATCGTGTGCGACTTGCCGGCCACATCAGCAGTGCTGCTGGCCTGGAAACACCTGCGAGTATTGTGGATGGCCAACGTACGGGCACAGAATAGTTTACACGTGGCGAGGCATAGGGATAGGAATTGTGCTGTATTCACACCCTGAGAATTAACCCCCAGGGAAGTCCCGCCGTATAAAAACTTCCAGGGATGAACCTCAGTGAGAAGGAAACAGGGAAAGTCCCGAAAATTAGCTGATATAAGCCCTCGGCGAAGGAAACAGGGTAACCCCCGGCCCAAATGAGTGCAGACACAGCTGCCAGGAACCCCCGAGATGCTTGCCGCACCCCTCCCTCCGCCCCTAGTTTGAGCGCGCGAGTCGCTGACGAGACCGAAATCCTATACAAAAAACATGCGAGTTACGCCAGGGAAGTCCCTGTTTCTGTCGACAGAATTTGCTGACAGCCAATTCGAATATATCGAGAGGCGCGTTAAATTCGGGAGCAGCCAAGGTTCATGGGCATTCAGTTGTCGTCGGTCATGAGCAGTCGTTCGAGAGGAGTTGTTCAGCCGCGAAGCAAGACAGAGAAGGCAGTCATATCAACGGGCCGGAGTTCGGGACCGGCCCAGGCAATCAGTTGTAATCAGTTGTTCACAGTAAATTGTTCGGGAGCAATTATCGCCAGCCGAGACGGGAGTTGTTCGGCAGTACAGCCGAGGAGACGAGATAGATGTAACCGAAATGAGAGAAGCCAGTCGTGTAACGAGAACAGTGCCGAGAATATGGGTAAATTCCCGAAATGAGTGGTAGCCCCAGTCCAAGTGGCGCCATTCCCCGAGAGACGTAGTCAGGCGCCGGATGGTGACGTCAGTCAGACAGTCCATAGTAACGTCACCTAGGAGAGAACCCAGAGCCACAGCCGAGAATTCATGTGTAAATTTCCGAGACAAACCAAGTAGAAGCGCCGAGAACTTATGAGTTCATTCCCGAAAAAGTAGTAACAGTTTCCAAAGCGGAGAAGTCGGGAGTGCGAGACGAGTCGTGGCCGACGTCGACGTAGTAGAGGGGACGCGAGGTCTCCGACAAAGAGTGCCAGCCGAGATCAAAGAGAAATCACAAGTCCAGGGAAACCAATCCCAGACTTCCGAGAAGGGAAGCCCAGCTGACCCAGCTAGTTCAACCAAAGGCGAAGACGAGTGGTGAGCTTCATCCGCGAAGCACCACATCGAGCAAGAGGGGGTAGTCCATCGGGACGTGGTAGGGAGTCAGTCAAAGCCAAAGGAAGAAGCCAGCTGAGTACAGCACATCAATGAGAGCCAGTCGGAGGGCCCGAACCAGGGCCACCCAACTCACCATGCCTCAGCTACCAACGAAGACAACTCACCAAAAGCCGCAGTCACAGATAAGTAGAGAAACATCTCCCTTCGACAATCTTCCCCGGCGCATAGTATTCAGCCCACCAGCCTGCCAGGCTTACGACTAGAGGGGGGCTCAGTCTCGCCAGTGTGTGTAATAACTATGTGACCTTCTGATCAATAAAATCCTGGTGTGTTAACTATCGGAGAATACGAGTATTTGTTTACCACTAAAGCAACAACCTCAGGTGTCATTAGTCTGCACCAATAAAATTTAACTATATGAACTACTGGCCACCCCCTGTATAACTCAGGTGGCCGGGTAGCGACATAGTGAAGAGTACAGAAGCGAAATAGTGAACAGAGCGATCAATATAAGAAAGTAGTGTCGGTCTTGCACGTAGGGCCTAGGCCTTTTTGTTACCAAAGGTCACTACATACGAAGTGCCAGTCAAGAGTGCAAACTGTTTAGTTTTTCTGAACATGTAATTTGTTAGCTATAAGTGTCTGTGCGTGATTTTTTTATTTAACCTGACTGTGAAATTTAGTGTGTGTTGATTTGACCTGACTGTGACAATGAGTGAACAGGTGGACAGTAGTCACAAATGAGCCCACCAAGATGTGGCATGGCACAAGTCAAGACCGACCGAAAAAAAAAATAACTAGGGAAGCCAGCCTCTCAGATAAGTAAAGAGAAGGCTATATATGCCTTACACCTGATTATGGACTCAGAAACCAACTGTAAAGAACTGAATGTCCCTAGTTCTGACACACTGAATTGGATGAAAATTGTTTTTTTCTCTGATTCAAGGACAACCATCAAAAGATATATTTACAGCGATAATGGAGACCTATAAAGAAAATAAATACCAAGAGAATCAAGAAGACGAGGGCTTTGAAGGTGGTTCAAGTGGCGACATGGATTCTGTCCTTGATGAGATCAGAACAGAAGCAGGCACTCTTCTCATCAAGTTAATAACGAGAATGCCAACTACATTCTCCCAAAATTGTATCAACTGAAATTATGCTTGCACAGAGCTCTGCAACAGAATGCCCAATTAAAAGGATATGCAAGAGACCTGGAGCACTTTTTGAAGGGAGGCATCGAAATGGTTAAAGAAGATGAGAAACCAAAACCTACCTTTTCTCAAGTGACAACATCGGTAAAGAAAATTTTACAGGAAGTAAAGTTGCCCAAAAAGGTGATACTGGCATATCCAGACAAANCTCAAGTGACAACATCGGTAAAGAAAATTTTACAGGAAGTAAAGTTGCCCAAAAAGGTGATACTGGCATATCCAGACAAAGATGGTCCAAGTAGTGAAGAGACTAAATAGACCANAAGATGGTCCAAGTAGTGAAGAGACTAAATAGACCATTCACGAAATAGTAAATCCAACTGAAGAAAGATTAAAGGTTAAAATCTTCCGAAGAGTAGAAGGAGGAGGTGTATTGATAGAAGCAGGAGATGAAGCAGCCATGAATAATACAAAGATCAGTGAGAAGCTGAAAGAACTTGGACTACGAATAAATGAACCTCGGAAGAAACACCCCGAGTTCATCTTGTATGACGTACCGAGAATGGAGGACAAGGATGACCTTTGCCAAAAATTTGGTAACAGAATTTAGAGTATAAAAGGGTGAACAAGGAAGAATTTCATAAGGGGACAGTTGTTCGACTTAAAAATATACGAAACAAGGAAACTGTGAATATAAAGATTGAAGGTCCATGTAAATTCAGAAATATCCTGATACAACAAGAAACAGCATACATTGGATATGCATTCTTCAAAATTCGGGACTTTCTTGTTCCATTATGGTGCTACAAGTGTCAACAAGGGTACCGAAGTAAGCAATTTTAAGGTATTGAAAAATGCTTCACATGTGGATTAGAGGGTCATAACTTTTCCGACAAGGATAAATGTAAAGGGAACAAGAATATTCCTGTATGTACTAAGGAGAGCGGACATATGGTGGATTCCAAAACGTGTCCACATTACGAAATGGCTTTCGCAGTGGAACTAGAAAGGACCTAATATGGAGATAAATGACAGCACTACAGAAAATAAGAATATGACAAATAAACCTGCAACGAAGTGCTGTTGAAATGTCACCAACGAAAGAGAAATTTACCTGATACTAATGCAAGAACCACACACACTAAGAGGACAAATTATTGGATTACCTGCAAATGTAATCTCATCCAGAATCGATATTACGTCAGGAATATGGATTAGGACACAACACCTGAACTGTATGACAATGGACAACCTTATGTCAGAAAATCATGGCTTTATAATAATCAGCCATAATAATAAATCATACTATCTGGGATACTTTCAGTGCTCGGATGATACCCGAGTACAATTGGAAAAGTGGGATGTGTGGTTATGAGTACTGGGAAGGAAGTGGCTTATTAATGGTGCAGATGAGAATGCGATGTTCAGACAATGGTATGCAACAGCAACAGTTGAGCATGGCAAGGCAATCTATCGCTATCACTTGGCGAACGACCTCAATGTTGCCAACGAACCTGGAAACCTCCCTATGTAATTATCTCCAGCGCATGGCACAGAGTCACATCTGGATGTGACTATTAACTCAAGAAATGTAGCCAGACTGGTTACGGATAGGACAGTGACTAAAGATTCGACCAGTGATAACCGACTAATTGTGTTTGATTCGAATTTCGTTCGAGCTCCAGAGGAATCTCAAGTCCTAAGAACACACTACATCAATCGGGGTACAGACTGAAAGAGATTGTATGAGGTATGTTGAAGAATATCCAAAGGTACTGAGACGAATACTGGGAAGATCTGCACCTCCAAGCTGAACAAGTTACGAAGTTGATTCAAGACACTTGTAGTGCTACCTTAAGAACTTCTAAACCTGGAGTCCAACTAAACAAATTGTGGGACGAAGTTTCAGAATAACTCGAAGGCTTATGAAGAATAATAGATTACTTAAACTGAAACTTCAGATGGTAGAAGAATGCCATTGACAAAGAAAGACTTATTGAAGATTTCTAAAAGAGAAGAAGAAAGAGTCATGGGGGAACTTCGTAACAAATAAGGGAAATGAAGATCCTTGGGGGCTGGTATACAAAATTCTTGCAAACAAGTTAAAATAAAACCAGTATATAAAGAGCCTGACGAGACAAGGGTGAATAATAATCGGTGATCAAGAGAATGCACAAGAACTAGTTATATTTCTCCTGCCAGATTATAGTTTCGATGGAGAAACATAGACTCATTAAGAGAAGCGATACTGTATGAATGAGTTGCCAAACACCCCACCAACAACTGTATACACAATAGAGGAGTTGTATATAATCACGAAATAAATGAAGAATAAAAAGATTACAGGACATGATGCAATCACTCCAGAGATGTTTAAAAGTCTATCTACGGATATGCCATGATCTTCTATCGTTAATGAATGAATGTCTGGCTCAAGGATGTTTTCCAAGGATATGGAAACATCGACTTCTCAAAATTCTCTACAAAGATGGAGACAAAGACCCCACAAAAGCAAAATCTTACAGACAGTTAACACTTATCCCAGTATTATGCAAAATTTTGGAAAAACTAGTAAATATGAGGCTGATATCGTTCNTTACAGACAGTTAACACTTATCCCAGTATTATGCAAAATTTTGGAAAAACTAGTAAATATGAGGCTGATATCGTTTTTCAGAAACCACGCGAGGATTTCATAACATACAATATAGCTTTCGGAAAGGAAGAGGGGCTGACAGAGCATTTCTTTACATTGTCGGGAAAATCTAAACAACGAAGGAAAAATATGGTGAGTGTGTGGAAATAAATTGGCTCCTATATTCACCATCAAAGAAATATGTGTATTGTGAGTGCTGCCATCTTTTTAATAATACTACTGACAATAGTTTGAGTTCTTCTAGTGGATATAAAGATTGGAAGCATATAAGTAACTTATTAATGGAGCATGAGAACAGTTTACAGCACAGGCAATCCATTATGAATTATTTTACAAGAAGCAAAACTACTGGACGAGTTGATAGTGGATTGCTTTCCCAATATAGTGCACAGGTCAATTATTCGAAGAATGTACTTAAAAGAATTGTTGCAGTTGTGAAATGTTTGGCTTCAAGGGGACTTGGGTTTCATGGTGATAATAACATTTTGGGGTCTCAAAATAACGGGAATTATTTGGGGTGTTTAGAACTAATAAGTGAATTTGGCCCTTTTCTTGCTGATAATATGCTAAACTGCAGAAACCGTGGAAAATGAAGTACATCTTATTTGTCTGCAAATATTTGCAATGGATTTATTAATATAATGGGACAGAGAGTGTTAGCGACGATTGTTAACGAACTAAAAGCAGTGAAATACTGCTCAATAAGCATGGATTCCACACCAGATCTCTCCCACGTTGACCAACTGACTTTCATCGCTCGGTATGTAAAAGATGGAGAACCTATTAAGAGATTTTTTGCAATTTTTACCTATGGTGGAGCATAAGGCTCAATATATAGAAGATACAGTTTTAAACTTTTTGAAAAGCCTTGATATTCCAATAAAGGACTGTCGCGGGTGGAGTTACGATAATGCATCAAATATGGCTGGGAAATATTCTGGTCTTAAGGCAAGAATAAAAGAAAAATGTGAATTTGCAATTTTTGTCCCATGTGCCGCACACTCGCTGAATTTAGTAGGTGTTCAGGCGGTTGGATATGTTTCAGAAGCAGTAGCATAATTCCAATTCATCCAAACATTGTTTAATTATTTCTCGGATTCGAACAATCGATGGAAAATTTTGACAGACTGTTTAGGTGCAAATACAGTTCGGAAGTCCCTCTCTGAAACCAGATGGTCTGCACGCGCTGATGCTCTTAATGCTTTGCGTAATGATTACAGTCATATTTGTAAAGCTTTAACATCAATTGCCAGAAACACCGATTAACCAGGTGAAACAAGAAACGAGGCTCAAAGCCTTGCCAAAAAAATTGGAAAACTGGAGACCATTCTCTTAACGGAGATATGGAATGACCTTTTGGTAATTATCAATAAAACAAGTATAAGCTTACAGAATAATACCATGACAATGGATGTTGCTACAAAACTTTCTGCATCTCTTGCCAATTATACAGGTGCGGCAACATAACTTCCTTTTTTCAAAACAAAATAAAACACATTATATGAATCAGAAATTTAAAAATTTTATTTGTTTAATGTAGGTACATATCTAAAGTTTTTTCTACGTAGTTTTGACAATCATATCTGGCAGATGACGCCCCGCATTGCCCATACACTGAATAAACCGATTTCTAGCGTTTGCCATGAACCTCACCAGCATATCAGCGGGTATGTTGGCAATTTCTGCCCGGATGTTGGCCTTTAGGTGTTGAAGTGTCCTCTGACGGTTGACATAAACGCAGGATTTAAAAAAAAAACCCACAATTGTTTTTTTTAGTGGTGAAGCCCATTTTCACTTTAGTGGGTTTGTTAACAAACAGAACATGCGCTACTGGAGCGACACCAATCCCCGAGAATTGCATCAAAGGCCTTTGCATTCACCTAAAGTTACAGTGTGGTGTGCAATTTCCTCAGATGGGATTCTTGGTCCCTGGTTTTTTGAACAAAATGAGGTCACAGTTACAGTGACTTCAGAACGGTATGTGAACAAGTTGGAGGACTTTTTTTTTTCCACGACTTCATGAATTGGATCTTGGAGACATTTGGTTCCAACAGGACGGAGTAACGGCTCACACTTCAAGGGCATCAATGGCTATTTTGAGGGAACACTTCCTAGAGCGCCTCATCTCAATTAAGGGCGATTTTGAAGAGGCCAGCTCGATCCCCCGATTTGACCCCTTGCGATAATTTTTTTGGGGGGTTTTGAAATCCCGTGTTTATGTCAACCACCCAAGGACACTTCAACATCTAAAGGCCAACATGCGGGCAGAAATTGCCAACATACCCGCTGATATGCTGGTGAGGGTCATGGCAAACGCCAGAAATCGGTTTATTCAGTGTATGGGCAATGCGGGGTGTCACCTACCAGATATGTTTTCCAAAACTACGTAGAAAAAAACTTTAGATATGTACCTACATTAAACAAATAACATTTTTAAATTTCTGATGTATATAATGGGTTTTATTTCGTTCTGAAAAAAGGAAGTGATGTTGCCGCAACCGGTATCAGTAGCGCACGCAGCAATTTCTATCAGTACGAATCAGCTGCCAAAGAAAAAATCCAAATGCTGTCTATAAAGATAATTCTCAAAGAGCACCCCCGCATCGCTCTTCCAATGCCCATGCAGCCGTGTAATTATTTACTGGTATTCTGGCAACTACGTTAGTGCCATCCTAAAATTGCATATCAACCTACTTAGTTTCTCGCATGTGAGATGGCGATTCAACAATCTCACTCAATGTTTAGTGGCATATGAGAGGGCCGACACTCTCGTTCAGGTAGGCGTAACAGGAATATTGCATCATAACGATGTCACCTCGTCGCGGGGTGATCTCAGGAGAGCCATGTGGGCGAACTTCCTGTACCCTAGATGAGGCTCTTTCTCTGGGACCTTTTAAATTTCTCCGACTATTTCTGATAACCTGGGACTGTAAGTTTAACCGGTAATTATCTAGTGTAGGGGCTCTTCTGAATGAAACGTTTTATACCAACGAAAGTAGCATTAATAGCTTCTGCGCAGCTTACCTTTTTAATATTGAAGAGGGCTTAATGTTAAAATAAGTAGAACATATTTAAAAAATTCGTCAAAACTACGAGCACTTCGGCCGTTATGTTTAAGTCGGTCGCCATGTTTAATGGCTGCTCATCGCTGTTTCCGACGCTACCTACCGGCCACTGATATTCAGGAGGGTGTAATGTTAAAATAAATAGAACGTATTAAATGCAATTGTTATTAGTATGAGTCGGACGTCTTAATTTTTGTTGGAGTAATGCATTAGTGACGTAAATAAATGCGCATCGTGCCGTCACCTTATTGGCTGTTTACTGTATAGGTCATCGTCACTGAATTTTACTTTGACGTTGAGAAGCCGTTGGTATCAGTTCAGAACCCAGATAGTGTGAATGTGTTTTTTGCGATCGTGAGTTGTGACGTCCGAACCCCTACCATGCGAAGGCTAGTGATTTAAGATTGGAGGGTGCAAGAACGAGTTCTTTTGCGCGTAATATTCGTCTATTTGGCGGGTTTTACTTTGTTTTATTAGATCGTGGTGTTTTGTCGTTTGATGTAATATGCACTGCAGTTGAATGGATCGCCTACCTATGTGAGTTGATTCATAGATTTCCAGTTTAACTGTTACTAAAACCCTAAAAACCTAGATTAACCTAAAATCCTAGTGTAGTGTAAAACCCTAAAATCCGAGGTTAGACTAAAATCCCAGCATAGTTAAAAACCCTAGAATCCTACATTAACCTAAAAACCTAGCGTAGTTTAAAACCCTAAAATCCTAGATTAGACTTAAAGCCTAGCATAGTGTAAAAACCTAAAATCTGAGGTTAGACTAAAATCCTAGCGTAGTTTAAAACCCTACTATCCTAGGTTAGATTAACACCTTACAATCCTAGGTTGGTTTAAAAATGTAAAATAGTGATTCACTGTTAGGTTCATTTAGGTTAGGTGGTCACATATCACTTAATTGGTTGGACATTAATGTCCCTAGTATATTCGTGTTCTGCATAATTAGTAGAGTGTAAATATATCACTTTTCAGGGTTTTTTTTTTTTTTTACAGAAAAGCCCCTACACTTGATAATTACCTTTTAACCTTCCTTCTCTCCGCTCCTGACACCCAGACATCCAGTCAACTCATCATAATTAAAAGAACTACATTTATTTAAATATTCATAAATTGTATAAAAACAGTACCTAAATCGTTAATCGTATAAACAGTCCTTAAGTAAGAATCTGTATAGTGCAGGAAAAACAACGCAAAATTTTACAAAATGTTCTATGCCTCACTCATGCGCGAGCGAAATGAGAAATTTTAAATATTTAATGGGAAATTATTTATACTGAAATGAGAAATTTTGATAGATATATTTCTCGCCGAAACAAAAGAATATCTACAACAAAGTTGGCTCTGTTTACGTTTCATCTGGCTGGATTTGCTCTGATTCCTTTGAAGGAATAGGCTTATGTGACAGAGTGCACCAATTGTTGCTTTAAGAGATATTTTATCAGCCTTGTCTTCAACTAATCTGGTAGTGAAAAACCACAAACATGAGTACGATACTCGATAAAATATCAGCAATTGAATCCGAGGTGAGTATTCGTCCGCGTGGTGTTACTGCCCTACCATATTTCAGATTTTATATACAAATATTAATGAGACTTAAGTGGTTATAATATGTGACCATTAATGTTAGATTTTTTTCTCTGTAGATTGTGTTAGGTTATGTATGTAGTGAGAACGGTGCTGTATTGGAAAATGAACGCATCAACAAACAAGATATTGTTTATTAAAAATAATAATACACATCTTCACAATATAATTTTAATTCATTTCTCCCACTGACAACTATGTTTTTTTTTTTTTAATAACTTATTTTGGTAGTAGAATGCCACCACTGGGTATCATTCAGTTAACGTAATTTACATTTGAACCTTTGTTATCACCTGTGTTGTTTTCATTAGATGGCCCGTACTCAGAAGAACAAAGCAACAGCTGGGCACCTTGGTTTGTTAAAAGCTCGGTTAGCCAAGTTGAGGCGTGAGCTGATCACCCCAAAGGGGGGAGGCGGAGGCCCCGGGGAAGGATTCGATGTGGCGAAAACTGGCGATGCCAGGATTGGATTTGTAGGTACGTAATTTAACTGCCCACTGGCTAAGACATAAATGGTAATTCTGTAATCTGAAAGTGCTGTTCAACCTGTGGTACGAAAACCCACGGGGGTTTACCATTACGCGTCAACTGGCGTGGGAAATTGTTTGCAACTTACAAGTTATGAGTGTTGAGATTATGAGAATGTGATGATGATAGTTTGTTTTCATTTGGTATTGTAATTTCTGGTATAATCATAATAGCTGCTATTTTTCTTCTGGTATGAAGACCTTCAGCCTGTTTAAGAATGGATTTTAGGGCACCTAAACCAAATTTATTAAAAACCACATTTACAATTTGTTTGAAACTTTTATATATTTCTTGAATTTGTGTGTGAATGACATTATATACTTTTTGGTTCTGCATGTGGTGACATTCCCAAAATTTATAAATTTTCCTGCTGGAGTGTTACCAGCCTCACCTAGACATCTACACACCGCTATCGGTAGCAACAGGCCACCATCTAGAGACTAGTTGTTGGGCATAAAATCGGAGCTGTAAGTTCTACCGATATGTTCATAACAAGTTGTAAAATTAAAATTATACAGTCCACCCATGCATTGGTGTTATCATTGGTCCTCCAGGGACCTGATTCCAGGCAAACGTCGTTGACCGACTACATTGCGTTACTCATCGCATGTGAAGCTCATCGAACTTTAATGACGTCACACTTTCTTTGGCTGTATTTGTCCCATATTCATGACATAAGCAATCAAGATGGCGGAGCCACGAGTTAAAACACGCCAAATGCCACACATATTTGTTTAAGTGAAAGTGTTGGGGTCTGCAAAATGTATTTTAATGCTAAATGACATTTAATGTCAGTCTGAATAAATTAACACTTCTAATAACTCAGAATAGTGATAATTAGACAATAAATACAATTTTAAAAGTACGTTACGTGGTGTTGTTGTTGCATATGTATACATTTTATTTTCCGCAGGGGCCCATAACTGTTGTTCAGCTAAATAAAATAGCTTGCAGTTACAGACGTGTGTTTTCTCACCATTTAAAAAATGTTGCCACTCCATAGTTTTTTATGTCTTGTACAAGGTTATTATTTCATTATGTAACTTATGCATCTGATAACAGTCGGTTATGTCTAGCATCCATTTGTCTAAGCAATAATACTCAATTATTTAGACAGCTAAGTCTTACTGCATGTCGTTCAAATATAATTTTCCTTATACTAGCTTACGTTACACACTGAATTAAACATGCCTTATTACAGGAAACACAATGATGTGGAGTTTTTTGGATGCACAGAAACTGTGTTTGGGTTTAAATGCTAATGTTATGTGAATATTTTCTCACATAACACGATTAACGTAATCAGCAAAAACTGTTGTATCTATATAAATAAAATAATATTTGCACCTGTCACTGCTTACAAACTTTCACAGCCTCTACGTGTCAGAAAACTACATGTGCGAGAGATATCAAGAAGTATGATTTTCTCATAATTTTAATACACTTTTTTTTTTTAAATCGCAGAGTTTTTTCTTTCAAGTCCATAGTTGTTGCATTGGATATATTAACTCGTATTGTAGTTAACAGTTTTAGTTGTGTATATTGGAATTATTTTAGTTTGTTATAGGGGCTTTGTTATTTTCTGGCGTGATTTCAAACGTGCATGTTGTTGACACGTTTCGTGCAGGGTTTCCATCGGTTGGCAAGTCCACTCTCCTGAGCAAACTGGCAGGTGTGTACTCGGAAGTCGCTGCGTACGAGTTCACCACGTTGACCACCGTGCCAGGCTGCATCAAATACAAAGGAGCCAAAATACAAGTAATGCAAAATGCTTTAGCCAAATGTTTTGTTGTCGTTTCACTACTGTCAAGGTGGAAGGCGAGTGGCTGCCAGCGGAGCGCTGCAGCCAACCGTACAACATGCAGAACTCGTTAAAAGTAGTTCGCGCACTACCAAAATTGTCAGAAAAACTTAACTGAATAAAATATCTACAAAAAATGTAGTTTCATTACATTGGTACAGGTATGGGGAATAAATATAACAGGGGAGGCCTGGGAAAAGTCAAGAAATTTAGTATTATTGTCTGTGTAGCCACCCTAATAAAAATCATTATTAAAAATATTTGTAAATCAAAATACACTCACTCTTCTTTCATATTCAACACAAATGTACTTTTCTGGCAATTTTGGTAATGTGTGTTGAACGTTTTTAACGAGTTCTTCACATTGTGCATTCGGGTGCAATGCTCCATTCGAAGCCTCTCTCCGCCTGCCTTAAGAGGCTGTATTTCCTCTTATATGGAAATTATTTCTTTTAGTGCTATAACAGAAAAGTCAGGGTCATTACTGAAAATATTTCATTATAGAAGAATTAAATTTCATGGTTTTGTGTAAAAAAAATTTTACCTGGTTGTTAATAAGTGTTCTCTTGCCGTTAAAATATGAAAATAAATTAATGTATTAAATTTTGTATTAAATTAATTGTTGCATAAATATGCATTAGTAGTGCATTTATTACGTCCATAATAATAGGCAAGGTAATTAGCTAAGCTTCTATTGTATATAAATTAAAAAAATTTCATATGACGGGTGACCCGGGCTCTTAAGTACACATTCGGATTTTACAGGCAGTATTTGCTTTATTGCAATTTCTAAATATCTTCAGGCCATGTTTGTAATTGTAAAATTGCGCTTGTTTCCAGTTGCTGGACCTGCCAGGTATCATCGAAGGTGCCAAGGACGGGAAAGGCAGAGGACGGCAGGTGATAGCGGTGGCGCGTACTTGCAGCCTCATTTTCATCGTGCTGGACGTCCTTAAACCACTGCAGCACAAGAAGTTGATAGAACACGAGTTGGAAGGGTTCGGCCTGAGGCTGAACAAGCAACCGCCGAACATCGTGTTTCGCAAGAAAGATAAAGGCGGGGTTAATTTGCAGACCATGGTGGGTATTTGCCCAGTATTTCGCGGGAACTTCGTACAGTTTTTTCCCCACGAGATTTGACATGTTCTGAATTGAGTTGCGCGGAGACCGACTGTATTCTCGCCCAAACCTACCAAAACTATCTGTTTGTACGTGCGTGACTGTGCCTTATCATGTTAGCTACCATTGCAACTCACCATTTTATCTGGGTCATTGCGACCTGTAATTATTTGTGAAGAAAACTGTGTGAATCCCTGTGGCACGTGGCCAAGCAAGTTTATAACCAACCATTTTTCTCTCTTTCTAGCTGATAGATTGAAAAAAAATTATTTAGCGTGGAACTGAGAGGCAAGTGGCAGCCTCATTCCACGTCGCCTTCTCTAACAGTGTTGCTCTCCTCGAAGTCCCATTTCTTCAGCCCATGCCTGCCAACTGTGTATGTTAACCTGGTTGCAGGAAGCAGAAAGTTTAGAAGGCTGTTTGACTGATAGGCGTTGGTCGTGATGTAAGTTGACGACGAGCTTCGTCGTGCTTGATAAAGAAAAGTTACCAAGCAAACACTTACAAGGAATGGGCTCAGTAAAATTAATTGTCATGTATTTTGTGTAGGTAAAACTGGTTATTTGTTTGCAGAATATTTCTGGTGGTTATAGAACTTTCAGTAATTAAATACAGTAGAGCTCCAATTTTGTGGACCCCTGGATTTTGCGACAGCAGCTGTTTTGCTCCAACATTCTCTGGAAACGTCAAAAAAACTGTCAAAAATATAAGAAGTCACAATTAAAGTTCGTTAATGTGCAGGAGTAAGATATAGAGGTTGTGTTGTTACCCGTTAACTGGTGAGCCTCAACATATAAATTAAATAGAACAATTCCTTAAAACTTTGGCCAGCTGGTCCGCACATTGCCTGCCAGGTTAGGCCATGCGCGCAACTCGTGATGTAATTTTTTATTGCATTTGCCGACTTGCCTCATGAATTTAGAGCATAAACAGAAGTTTATTTCATGCCGCAAAAAAATAAAACTCGAAATAATAAAGATGAAAAACTTTGTTTATTATTAACAGTAGAACATGTCAGTCACATCACTCAAAATGTAAATAATTCATAGATAAACACGTGACCGTAATATACACACACCAGTGCAGCCCGATTCACGCGCGAGGACAAAAATAAACATTTAATATGTGGTTCATAAACCATTCAGTGCAAACACTAGGGTCGTGAATACCATACGGTCAGCCATTTTGTATAAAGTGCATCATGCTTGGAATGCGTCCATGGTGCATGGAGTTGTTTACAAAATATTCATTATGAAAAATAATGCATTTTGGAAGTGAAACAAAACTAATTGTGGCATGGAAAATAAATGATTTTGTGTGTTCTGTATATCAGTAATGGCGATGGCCATTTGTTACAGAGATAATATAATTGTTTTAAATTTCAGTGCACAGAGTTAGAAACTTTTACTTGTGTCAAAGTGAGGTTATGAAGAGTAATTTTAGTCTAAAGATGTGCATATTGAATTATATAGTTTTATTTAATTTTTCTTTAATTTCATTTGATTTTATGCTAGGGATTATTAAAGCACGGACTCTGTAAAACTTTGCGTCGCTCAATTTTTTTTAAATATTTTTGGGGACAATAGGTGGTTGAGTATAATATGCTTCTTTGGTATAATTTTATTCTGAAGACGTCTGTATATTAAGTGAAATCAATATTGCTGTTTAAAATCATGCTAGTTTTATGCCAGAGATGATTAAACATGAACTTCATGCAAAAAAAAATTGCACTTAAAACCTAATTTTAAAAAAAAAATAGAGGTCAAAATTACTTGGTTTTGATTTTGAGATAGTAGCAATTTTGTAACACTATTCTCAGAAACCGTGGACCATCGCAAAATCGTGGCAGTACTATAGTACCTGAAAGTGTGTGNTTTTTTTTTTTTTTTTTTTTTTTTTTTTTTTTTTTTTTTTTTTTTTTTAAAGGTATGAAATTTACACAAGCTGAATGGAGAAAGGTTTCTAAAGAAAGTATGTAGCACTTTTTAATTACAAGAGAGAGAAGTGATTCGTGTTTATTTTTATGAATGCTTGTGTTTATTTTACGTAATATTTGCTAGTTGTAAGTTGAGAGACCTAGTTTTACAAAGCATGAATTCCTGGGATAAACTTTGTAAACAAACACGGACCAAATNTTTTCCAAATAATCCAAAAAATTATTTTAAAAGTTTTATCAACTCTGGTGCAGAAATAACATTTTTTTAATTAAGTATATTTTTATTCAATACTGAAATATTAATTTATTTCAGTAGTCTAACAAATTCTGAATATAATGGTGCCCCGCAAGGCAGGCATTGTGCTGACTGTAAGTGCATGTGTACAGGTGACCAGCAGGCCGCCAGGCTACCGGTAATACATGTAAGGACGGAATCACCAGTACTCGTAAACAGGCGCGCACACACACAAAGGACGACACACTTTTCTCACGGCTGTGCAGTCGCGACGTTTCGCTGGCTAGGCCAGCTTCATCAGGCAGCAAGTTGTAGGGCACTGTAATATAGTGGAAGGGCGCTGTTGGTAGTGAACCTAGCGGCCAGGTGGCACTCTAGGGTGCGGAGGGAATTGAAATGTTGCCGTACAGCTGTTGAGTGTGGTTTCGGAGCTGTGACTATCCTATATTGAGACCCGGAGTTTAAAATAAATAGAGGAAGATTTTTATTTGGAAGGAAAAATAAAATATAATTATTTTTAAAAAAAAGACCACAATTGGGAGAACACGTATCATTGATAACTGGATTGAGAGAGGTGGGGTATTATTTAGCAAGTATTCCTGGGTCTTTCTTAATGAGAACAGTTGCACACCGCAAGACATGACACTCATAACAAAGAAACGTAGGACACTTAAACAGACAATTTACTCTTATGCTTCAGATCCTTGATTCAAACACACGACAAGACACTGCAAAATAAC
Organism: Clitarchus hookeri; assembly: GCA_002778355.1. Lineage (NCBI taxonomy): Eukaryota > Metazoa > Arthropoda > Insecta > Phasmatodea > Phasmatidae > Clitarchus > Clitarchus hookeri. The sequence continues at coordinate 204,415 of NQII01004187.1, forward strand.
ACACAAACAATTATGTTCTCTCATCATTCACAATGTGGGAAATTGGAATACATAGTATAAATTCTCCAGTGTTGATCCATCTGTAACCCTATTCATCTTCTCTTAAACAAATCAAATAACACAACAACCCAAGATAATACTTGTAAGTGGTAAGCTGATTACTAGTAAATATATATGGACTGGTTAGTAAAGATTATTGTGTGAGAAAAAACCTTTTAGTAGATAGTCAAGTTTACTGAGAGGGCATAAAGAGTATTGCAACATACTTGAAAAATAGAATCCAGAAAATTAGCATTAAATAAAACAGATAGTATCAATCAGAACACACGAGCTTTACTGACAAAACTGTGTTGTGGTAAAGGCTGACGATAATAAAAATCAATGATTTTTTTAATTTAAATTGGTGGCTTTCAAAATTTGCATTCATTAAAATTTGTAATTACTCCTGATAATTAATAAATTAAAATGTGACTTACAAATAATTCATAACATATATAAGTTAGTCAAACTGAAGAAATAACACAAGTTTTCACTTCTTGAAACATTATATCTCTTTACATTAATGGATTGCACGACCGCCTGCAGTAGAACATGAAATTGCGTGGGCTACTGGGCAAAATCTGCACGTCATCATTGAAATTATATCTTATTAACATTGACTATAGTCGGTTCACGACTGGAAGAGACTTTCTTGAAGCCCTGCTAAAGATTTACTTTCAAGCCCATCTCGTATCCTTCCGCCAAAAGTAAACAAACATTGCCATGTGACAGTCACATGGCAATGTTTACATGCAATGTTTACATTCCACTGTGTGTGTACATGTGTTCGTACATACACGTACCCATTATAAAAGTCATGTAATGTATATATTATTAATGGATATTCCACAAGCGTAAAATTTTTAATCTTGAGAATTTCACACAAAAGAATATGCAATGCCAGCGAAAAAACATTTCATTCTATAAACCCAAAATGCAAGTATTTTGATGAATCGATAGTAGTTTTCTATTTACAATCGATTGTTAGTGACTTTCGATACATTCCCGTACATCGAAGGCCAGATCGTCAGTATTGATCGAAATTGCTACAGACGTTAAAATGGCATGGTGGTTGAGTCGGATGTTTCACGCAATTGTAAAACGTTATTTAAAAATGGTTGTGACGGTTTTTCGACAGGACGGCAGAGTTTGCGAGTGAAGGATTCTACGTCTTCGACAATGTGAAAACAATTCTTATGTGCAAATACTGCAACGTTAGAATAAAGTGGCAAAGGAAAGACACGTGCACGAAACACACAAAAACAAAAGAAATTAGAACTGAAAGTGAGCACAAAAATTAAAGTCATACGTTATTAAAAACCAAATAATAAAGAGTGGATATTAGTAAAACAACGCAGATAAATGAATTATTATAGGTAAACAAGATAATCGCACAAATTCTCTGGCACGTGTGTCAACAACACAAGGACTACGAAGGTTAGTAAACAAACGGCCGCGTTACTTTAACCTTGAGCGTAATCATGTGGCTATGCAAGAAACGTTGAAATCTAAATATGTTAGCATCACGTCATTAATAATTGGCATAATAAGATACAATTCTTTTCGACACCCATTTGTAAGCGATAAATTAACAATTACGTTAAAACTTTGGAACTATTTCCTCTCTTTGTGCTGGCAACCTAACGGCATAACTGTATCCGCGCTCGCCGCTGTTTGTAATGTTATATGCATGTCGCTAACGGCTAGGGTGTTTTTTCAAAGGTTGATTTTCAAAAGTTTCTTCCAGACGTGAACTGACTATAGTTACGTGCATGAAGTTCTTTCTTTATCCAATTAGATTTCATTGCCATAAAAATTCAAGTTTTAACACATCAGCAAAATTAAAGTAATATGGTAGAGAATACCATTTTGAAGATCGAGAAGTCTTGATGTAACACTCCAATATTACAATTAGTAATTTAGAAGAAAATTTGGCTGTGGGGACTCCTCTATGTTTCCCAGCCACAACATTACAAATACTATCCTTTGGCTGCAAAACATTATGAAAAATTGTGATGATGCGGTTAAATAAAATTAATTTCGGCATTGCCCTGCTTTACGATGAACCGCATTGTAAGGAGACCGAGGTTAATTGACAAAGCCTAATCAGGAAACAGGAATTACATACACTAAAATATTCTATCATAATAATGCAGTTCGTAAGCTCAATACATTACAGGTAATTTTTAATCGTCTGCCAAAGAAATCATGAAAGAATAAACTATACATAGATAAATAAAAAGTTAAAGATTAACATGCGCAGAAGATAGTTTCCGGAACATACAGTTAACTCAAATAAATACTAATTTAGCATACGTAACTTAAAGCAATAAAATAAATAAACATAAACTAATAGCATAAGAAAACCTGCGGCAAACAATATAAATAAAACAAATATAATAGCTACATAATTCTGTACCCTACAGATGTTCATTCCTCTTTTTTACGGGATGACTATTGAAGGCTATGAGTAGCCTTTGACAGGTCTCAGTACGTCCACAAAACTTTGCAGTTGTTAACTCTGAATAATCGTGCACGTACCAAAAGAAACCAACCAGGTAAACTGATTGGACAGGCTGGACTAGAAAGCTGTAGGTACACACTGACAATTGACTGTGTCAATGTTATCTTGTTTTTCCGTACAGAATTACAAAGTACGTGCTTAAGGTGTGACAGTAAAATTCACTTATTTAATATCTTGTCCAAGCATCGTTAGTTTTTTCCTCTTGTTTCTTTCTCTCTCTATCTAACACTTTTTTTTTTTCCCCGCAGTTGTCTTATTGGTAGTTTGAATAGTGATGACTGCCTACATTCCCACAGACACCTGCAATTGTAAAATGTGCTAAATTTTTTATCCTTAATTTTATGATCTTTAAAAAATTTACGACAGCATTTCGTTAACTTGAATGCGTGTGAGTGATGCGTTAGTCTTTGTTGTAGGTGACCCAGAGTGAATTGGATTTAGACACAGTGAAGAGTATTCTGTCGGAGTATCGCATTCACAATGCCGACATCACCCTCAGGTACGATGCCACGAGTGATGACCTGATTGATGTCATCGAGGGGAATCGTATCTATGTGCCATGCATATACCTTCTCAACAAGATTGGTAAGTATATTCCGTACGATGACATTTATGTGTAGACGTGTGCTGTTGTGGTGAGTGAACTCACATTTTCACTTACACGCAGCTAAAGCACGCTTAGTAATGTTTAAGATGCAGTTAACAATCAGCTTTGAGTAAATAAAATTGTTTAGAAGACGACATTATTTCAACTTCACTCCAAATTCTTTTTCTACGGAAATTATTTTACTTTTGGTCATTGACCAAGACTTTCTCGAAGATTGAGCAATTGTAAACAAGCGTTGAAACAAATAAACCCGTTAACAGAAAAACCAATAATGCATACAAAAGTGTTATGTTTGCTTTTCAATAGTTGAGAGCATCGTAGAATAAAACCATAACATTTTAGTTTCTTTATTTTCACTGTCAAAAATATAATATGTTTCCAACTTTTCCTCGTGCAAAGTTCTTGCAATCTATTTTTCAACATGCAAAAAACTTTTTCCCCATATTACCCTACATTGGTAAAGTAGGCATTTGAAATTTAGGTAAAGAATAAAAACATATCTCAAAGTAGAACTCGAATTGAACAGTAGTGATTACACCTGTCTTCCATTTTTTTGTAACCTTGTTGGCTTTATTCTTATACTGCATTATCTATGGATTTGCAGTGGCAGCCGTATACATGCAAAGTGTATTATTTTTGTGTACTTGTGTAAATAGTTTAATTCATAAACTTTCAACATATTCTATTATGTCAATAGATTATTAATGTTTTAAGAAAATGTATATGGTTTAAGTGAAATATGTATATTTAATATGTGGAAATACAAATTTTTTATTAAGGTGTTACATTGCTGGCCTCGTGGCCAGCAGTGCACAAAGAAACAGAATCGCAGAGACGAAGAAGTTAGTTCAAACTTCTGTAGCGTAGCTGCGACTAACTACACACTCGAAATTCTGCTGTGATAATTACCTGTTCACTGGGTGATAATTAAATGTTTATAAAGATGTTACAAATTTTGACGTGACAAAAACCAGAAATTTGGTTAATTTTTTTAGATTAATCAATTTTTCTTTGTTCACATCACACCTGTTAGTGGAAAAGCTTCACTTTGATTCAGGCGCTTACCAAGTCGCGAAAATTGCACCACCAAGCTACTGCATTATTTTAAACTGAGCTGATGAAAGTTATGTTCGGTCACGCACGCGCATACCGTACTGGCTAGAGCCGAATCCCTAGCTGATAGGCCGTATGTTACATGTGTAAAACCTATGAAAGACCGGGTAATGGATCTGTGATAATGAGTTAACACTCCGATTTTCCTGCAAGGAGCCAGTGAAAAAGAAGTTTGTGCCCACTAAAAGTGGCTCGGCGCACTGTGTTTAGGCAACAAGAGGACATCTTATATGTCCATCTGTGGTATAATTTTTCCCTGAAGATGTCGGAATATTAAAACATACTAATATTTCATCAAATAACATTGTAGTTTTGATTTAAAAGTGATTGAATATAGACAAATTTTGAGCTTTTGGTGGTTAAAGTCAGTCAAAATAAGTCTAATTTTACGTAGATCTTGAGTCAATTCATGGGAACCGTTTTACTACAATTTTGCTAGTAAAGCCATGAAAAAAATGTCCAAATTCCAATAACAACCCCTTTGAAATAACATTGTTTGTGAGGGGCTTGGAGGGTATTTCTTCAATGTCTGCCATCTTGACTCTTTACATTATGAACATCTGAGAAATCCTGTCAAGGGAGATTGAATGAGCGTGCACATTATCAACAAACATTACGGAACCATGATCACCATTCTCATTAAGTGTGCCAAGGGATATTGTTTGTAATCACAGTACAGTAAATTTTTTTTAATAAGATACCAGGAGACTGCTGTTGTTTGGCATTCTCCATATGGTGAGTTAGATTGTTTCTGGTGTAACAGGCTTTTCCATAGCCTGGAGTTTGCTATGGGTGCTCCCATTTCCCCCTGGTGTTTTATTCCATTACATACTTGTATGTATCTCCATCACAACTCACTTAAATCATTTACTCAGAGGCAGGGTATTTTTGGCTGCACGTAACCCTTTTATTAGTGTTCACCCTCTCCGAATGAATTAAATAGTAGTTTTATTTTGTTTAATGTGGTTTACCCTGTTGTTAGTTTATTGGGTGTGTTCTTTGCTTCCAGATCAGATAAGCATAGAAGAATTAGACGTTATTTATAAAATTCCACATTGTGTTCCAATTTCTGCTCATCACAAGTGGAATTTCGATGACCTGTTAGAAAAAATGTGGGAGTATCTGAAGCTGATTAGAATGTGAGTAACGCATGAAATTTTTACACTGTAGCATTAATTGTAAAATTACTATGTGCTATGCACAGTAGTTCAAATAATTATATTTTATACCATTCCCTGTAGTTTAGTATTGGTCTTCGCTAGGCTTACATTTTACATCGATTTTGGTATAGGATGTGCTTGTTGTGTTATTTGCATGTTTGTACATTTTGTTGAGAATCCCATTATTTTTATATATCAATGCAGCAATTAGCATTGTATGGTTGGGCGACTGAGGTTAACTTGGAACGAATTATAGAATTAAATATAATTGGGTATAAGTTAGTCTACAACAGTAACAGAATTAATCAGGGGAGCCTTTATTTTTATCATTTTATAATTACCTAAAGTATATACCTGAGCCATGCTTTGTAATGCTGTTTTGGTATGATTAGTCACACCTTGTCTTGAAGTTGAAGGCTGATGTGGATATGCGGATTATGGTGTTTGGCACATTTTCGTCTGGCCCCTTCTGTAGCATCCTCTCAGGCTGGCGTCACTAAGAGCAGATACCATGGGAGGTGTTATAGTGCTCTACATCATCCTAAATTCAAGTAATCATGGTATGGTTCTCGTCTGGCCTAGGGGATTCTTGCCATTTCGCAAAACACAGCTTTTGGGCAGTTGCATCCTGATTGCTGCAATTTGCTCCCCATTGGCCTAGGTACAACCTTGTGTATGATGGTTAGGGCCTGGAAAAATTAGCAACTTGCAAAACAATTTTTTTTTGCTAATTTGTGCTTTGTGGTTCCGGTTTCGAATCCTGGGTAGGGCAAGAGTATGATTTATGCTCGTCGATATGGGCCACCCGTTCATTGGAAATGCCACTTCCAATAGGAGAACTATAAGAACAAAGTTGTCAGAATTAAAAAAATTAGTGCTGTAAATCTGGAAATATAATTGCATTTTTTTTGTACTTTTACAAGTTAAAAAAACCTCGGAAACTAGTAACCAAAAGAATACTTGCGTTTTATTGTAATAAATACATTAACCTACTAAGTGGACTTGCAAGAAATAGATTTTTAATGTTACTGTTAAGCTTGTATTTCAGTCCCAAATAGTAAATCTAAAATTATTTATAATATGCTTTCAAAAATAAATTTACTTATGCTACAACTCAAAATCGAACCTGCAACTTCTTGAGCATGTACGTGTGACATGCAGATGGGTTTTAAGAATGGGACCACCGTTACCGTAACTCCACAAACAACGGCCACCTCCAGAGTGCTCCATTGCATTGGGATGCTGCAGCCCTGCAGAAAGGATCTTGGCACTTGGTGAGGTTCACCTTCAACCTTCAGTACAGATGCTTCCATCATACATCAAGGACACCGGCCACTTCTTAGAATGCTCAAGAAATCTGGACACCATCCCTTGAGATGCTTACCTGGTCACTATAGATGTCACTTCTCTTGACGCCAAAATCCCCCACTCATCAGGGCTGTCTACAATATAATTCTATCTTAACCAAACACCTCCCAGCAGCAAACTTTCCACGGCCTTTTTGGTCTAGCTGGCGAGACTCGCACTAAACAACAGTTTCAGATTCTAAAACAAGCACCACCTTCAAATTACAGGCAAAGCCATGGGCACCTGCGTGCCTCTCGCTTATGCCAATTGGTTCATGGATAAACTGGAGTAAAATTTTGTGAGCCACCAGCCAAACTGCTGGGATGCATTTGATATCTTCATGATCTAGGATTCAACTGAGGACAGACTCATCCACTTTCTCAACAACCCTAACTCGCACAGCCTGCTTAAGTCCGCCTGGACGTACTCTATATCACATGCCATATTTCTGGATGTGAGACCAGCCGTTCACAATGGCAAAATCGAAACATTAAATGCACCAACCTCCTACAATACCTCTTTTTCACAGCTCCCATCAATTCCATGCCAAGATATCTCTGCTGTACAGTCTTGCCGCCGCGCTAAACGTATTTGCTCCACTCAAACCGACTTACACAAGCAGTGTAATGTAATAGCCTAAATCTTCCTTGATGGAGGCCACCCCAGATCCCTTGTTTACAAGCAGATTCGGCGTGCCACTTCAACCACAGGTCCCCAAACAACGATAATTAACTCTGACAAACTGTGAACCATTCTCAACTGCAGACACAAAATTCTGGCTCCCATCACCACACACTCAAAACTTGTTCTTCAAACGACCCCCCTAACCACCAAAACAAANACTCAAACCGACTTACACAAGCAGTGTAATGTAATAGTCAAAATCTTCCTTGATGGAGGCCACCCCAGATCCCTTGTTTACAAACAGATTCGGCATGCCACTTCAACCACAGATCCCCAAACAACGATAATAAACTCTGACAAACTGTGAACCATTCTCAACTGCAGACACAAAATTCTGGCTCCCATCACCACTCACTCAAAACTTGTTCTTCAAACAACCCCCTAACCTCCAAAACAAACTGGTACACACCAAACAAGCCGTAGCTGGGGTAGATGTAAATGTACATGAGAAGCCAGATGCAGCACATGCAGCATCTCACAACCAGAACATCGACTCCTGTTACACAACCAGAGTGGCGAGGGCCCTACCACCTTCGATGCTGGGAACTGGCCCGCCGATACTTCCATCACCAAATCCAGACACCAGGCAGGATAACCCATCCGCCACATTTCACTAGAAGCCGGTATCTTTAGTTTACTCAACATAATCTGTAAAACAAAAAAGATTAAAACATAAACACGCATACATTTACTTAATACCAGACTCCAAAAAAAAACTCATCACTAGTGCGGGATGCGAATGACTGGCTATTTATAGAGTTGCGCGTTGGCACACTTCTGTGCGGCTAACAGGCATGTACAGTCTGGTGCAAGCAATGAAAGGCCTCTCACGAGCGCAGGGAAGTTATAACACAAATTTGCGATGTTCGACATTTTTTGGAAAATTAGTTCCAGATATGGGGAGTTCTGTTTGAGGGGTGCTCTACCGTAATATATAGTTTCATCCAAAAGACTCCTTTCTATTTAAATAAATTAAAATTTCACTAATAAATAAATTAAACATGGTTTCATTTCTTCGTCTTTTATGTAAAAATCAACTGTACATTTCCAAGACTTTTTTTTAATATATTTTTTTATTGAAAGAAGTGTATACTTTCCGAATTAACTTCAATGTACAGCTTTTCTTCTGTTACATCAAACAAATTCTCAATTTTTAAGTTTGTGGAAGCTCGATCAAGAAGTATAACTTAGGGAAATGCCCACTACTTTGCTGCAGCTAAAAAAAATTACATAATTCTGACAAAACATAGTAAAAAACCATGTTTGTATCAGTATCATGAAATATAAACAGGTTTTGCAAACTTTCAACTGCCAATAGCAGGAGTTTGGATATTATTACACTTAAGTGTTGGAAAGTACATGTTTACATAATGTTATTTTCTCTCTGGGATACAAAAAAATGATTTAGACACATTTTTAACATTATAAAAACTGCAGCCATAGACCGAAAGCGATACACACCATAAAAACTAAAAAAAAGTTATATGCCTTCTGACAGTTTATGCACCATTTACATTACATAATTGGGAGATTTAATGAATCCAGCATTGATAGATAGTGTGTGCATCATGTTCGCCAGTAAATGCATTGAGAAAGCACGAAGTTTTGCATATTCTTATTTCTACAATATTTTGAACCACCACTACAGTAAACACTCAACCATAGTTTCTTGATTTATATTGTTAATTTGACTTGCAAACGGGTACAACAAACGAAAAGAGATTGACATTAAATGAAATATAGCTCTATCATGGACAGAAATTTAAATAACAATGTATTGTATTTTTAGTGTTGTGCATGCAGAGTTGTAACATTTGCCATGCTTCTGTGTTTGCTCGTAGTTACACAAAACCCAAAGGACAGCTGCCAGACTATCAGTCCCCGGTTGTTCTACATTCAGAGAGAGTTTCCGTGGAAGATTTCTGCAACAAACTTCATCGCTCAATCGCTAAGGAGTTCAAGTAGTGAGTAATGCTTATTGCTATAGATTGTTCGCAGTTAATTGAGCACTTTTGAAAGGCTTGTTTAGGATCTACTTTTCTTCTCATTGTGATCTTTCCACTATATGTAATATCATATTTACTCGTTTCTAAGTTGCACTTAATTTTCGGGGAAAATCTGGAAACAAATTATTGGTATACATGAGGCCACAGGTTGAACTATTTCAATGAAAAAATTAATATCAGTAAAAAGTTTAATTTTGCCTTCATTAGAAATTGTTTTCCATTGAAACAAATATACTGTATTTCACTCTGCTAAAAGAGAATATTGTGCTGTTCGAAGCAAATAATTGCATCACGTGCTTCTCTCCAGCAACCCATGTTCAAATTTCGTTAATTTCAAATAGCTTCTGCAGCGGTTTTTCCATTATAGTGTAGGAAAATAATCACATTTTTTTATAAAGATTAAAAATAAAGCGCACATATTTATGTTGCAACATTGCATTTTTATCCCACTGTTCAACAAACACGACATGGCTTATGGACGCACGATTGTTCAAAATGTTGATTGCAGCTGTAATTTTTGTATTGAAAAAGAATCATAGTGTAAATGACCGCCACTTATTTTACAGTATCACGGACTGTCTTTTTTTTTAAAGAATATTGCAACTGTAGTTCCAGTTTCTGAACTAGATCTATACTATTTATGGATAGCTTACGTTTGATGATAGTCTGTAAATTATTTTCAAGAAGCTGTCTCTCTCATGAAATAATTGTTTGACAATGCAGTCAATGGTAGTGCTGTTTCACCAGCATATAGTTGCTGTGTTGCCCTAGATTATGTTCCCGCAAACACGCATCCACCCGATTTGCTACCACTGAATTTACCTGTTAATTTCTTTAGGATGCTGTTCATGTTACAGAGCATGTATGCAATATATTTTGTTACAAAAATACAGTGAAGAATTATATTCAATGTCGTGCATACAATATGGTCTATAGAACAAGTAAAAACTAAAAATAATTCAAATAGTGCAGTTACACCAAAAAAAAACGTTTCAGGCTGAAAAAATTGATGGTATGTGATTCTAAGCCACACCCTTGTTTTTCAAAAATGTTTTCAGGAAAAGTGGGCAGCTTAGAATAGAGTAAATATGGTAACATTGCCGTGGGCATGATCGCTTAATTCATGCATCATAGTTGAATCCGTGAAATTTTCAGGGTGGTCAATGTGTTAATAAAATATAAATTTGTGCTTTTATATCTATAAAACAATAAATCTTGACTTCAGTAGTTATAAATGTGCATGCTACACTCTCAATTGCTTTTCTGTGAACAGCTGTTACCTAGAAAATTATTTGTATAAATACAATAAATTCTTCTTTGAAGTTCCCAGAAGTTCAGGTTATATTATAAAATCATAGGAATTAGTAGGTGTAGATGTAATAATTCACTCTTTACATACACAATTCCTGTATTATTAATCACTGTATCATGAGAAAGATATTATTCTGAAATGTAGAGATTGACGAGCATGTAAATTTTTGAGTCAAGTCGAATTTGATAGTAAGTTCGAGTTGAGTCGAATTTGATTATGATAAGTTCGAGTTGATTCTTAATTATTTCCAAGTAGTTCTGTATGTAATCTAGTTGAGCTTATATATTTGGAAATAAAAAATCTGATTATTAAAATTATAACAATCACAACTAGCGTACAATGCAGTTATTTTTTTATTCTCGACAGTAACATCACTTACAAATGTCATGTTGTAGACTACTACTAATAGTAAATAAACTTATTAAAAATGATGTTTCAATAGTTAACACAAATACTCTTCCATTGGTGTAGTGAGCTATTAACATGGTAGGTGTAATTAATTATAAAGAAACACTCAAAAGAAATTTATGAAGAAATGCAATACATGGTTTTATTGCCTCATTTCTAACTGCACACATTTCCTCATACTTAAGTTTCAATTATGTGCGAGTCTCCAAGTGTCTGATCAAACTTGTAGTAGAAGATGTCGTCTTTAAAGATTTTTTGCAACATTTGCGTATTGCGTGCTGATCACTCTTTAGAAAAATTCCCAAATTTTTCATCTACCTGTACTTGCAACTAGCACTGCTCCTGCTTTGATGTTCCTCTTGAATTTTTGTTCCCCTTTGTTTCTGAAGTTAAGTATCCTAAGAGTAAAATACCTTTAGGAATTGCATTTATTTCTGACATAGGGAGTCTGCGTGGTAAAACAAAACACTATCATGCCGGAAAAAAACATACTGTTAGCCTGTTACAAAAAGTTACTTCGCCAAAAGTCTTTTTAAGTAGCAAACAAGGATCGTTTTCCGTTTGTGGCAGTGGAAACAGGGATTCGTACGCAAATTAGTTCAATTCTTAAATGTTCATTTTGGACCTTATGATTAGATCATTTTTTTTAACCCATTCAGACCCACTGTACACACTGCGTAGCTCAATGACCTCACCTTTGGGTAAATGTTTCGCATGCCTTCTTACTGGTCTGCGTCATAATTGGTTCATGTTACTGTAGCCGAACACATAGCCTACAGTTCATTGGATGTGGCAACGAAACAGGTGTTTTTTGTGGACTTAAGTACAGTATGCATCATAAATCTTTCTGTTTTCAACACGTGAAACTGAAAATTAAAGTGGGTTTGAAAGGGTTATACGTACTATTGGTCCTGATTGAGTTTTCTATGTTTACAGCGCCTTGGTCTGGGGCTCATCTGTAAAGCATCAGCCTCAGAAAGTTGGGAAAGATCACATACTCCACGATGAAGATGTCGTGCAGATTGTGAAGAAAGTTTAGCCGCAATGAATTTTGGTAAAGGAAAAGTGTATTCTGTTACAGTGGAAACTGCTCTGTTGAAATTGACGACAAAAGATTAAACTTCTGCTGGTCATTGTGAATAAGTGAAGGAAGACAATATTTTACAAAAGAAGAAAAAAAAACTTTTTATAAAACTTTTCTAGGTTATTACTTATTGTAAATATTAAACCGCATTTCAGTTGCATATTGTTTTAGATAGGCATACTGACGAGTAACTTACTTAATACTTAAAGAGGATGTGTGTGTTGTAAATTGTAAAAGCAAAATAGATACATATTTTTCTCCAAATTCTTTTGGTTTAGAACTGGTATTTTAATGAAGAACTGTTAATTAGTATGAAACTGTGTTTTGTTATGAAGTGTTGCTTATGTTTAACATACCCCATTAATCACACTCACAAACTTTCCATAGTTTTGTTTTTTGCTATCATGTTGTCACTTTATAATCCAAGGTTGATAGAAAGGATTGATGTTNTATTTACTCGTTTCTAAGTTGCACTTAATTTTCGGGGAAAATCTGGAAACAAATTATTGGTATACATGAGGCCACTGGTGGAACGATTTCAATGGGAAAGTTAATATCAGTAAAAAGTTTAATTTTGCCTTCATTAGAAATTATTTTCCATCGAAACAAATATACTGTATTTCACTCTGCTAAAAGAGAATATTGTGCTGTTCGAAGCAAATAATTGCATCACGTGCTTCTCTCCAGCAACCCATGTTCAAATTTCGTTAATTTCATATAGCTTCTGCAGCGGTTTTTCCATTATAGTGTAGGAAAATAATCACATTTTTTTATAAAGATTAAAAATAAAGCGCACATATTTATGTTGCAACATTGCATTTTTATCCCACTGTTCAACAAACACGACATGGCTTATGGACGCACGATTGTTCAAAATGTTGATTGCAGCTGTAATTTTTGTATTGAAAAAGAATCATAGTGTAAATGACAGCCACTTATTTTACAGTATCACGGACTGTCTTTTTTTTTAAAGAATATTGCAACTGTAGTTCCAGTTTCTGAACTAGATCTATACTATTTATGGATAGCTTACGTTTGATGATAGTCTGTAAATTATTTTCAAGAAGCTGTCTCTCTCATGAAATAATTGTTTGACAATGCAGTCAATGGTAGTGCTGTTTCACCAGCATATAGTTGCTGTGTTGCCCTAGATTATGTTCCCGCAAACACGCATCCACCCGATTTGCTACCACTGAATTTACCTGTTAATTTCTTTAGGATGCTGTTCATGTTACAGAGCATGTATGCAATATATTTTGTTACAAAAATACAGTGAAGAATTATATTCAATGTCGTGCATACAATATGGTCTATAGAACAAGTAAAAACTAAAAATAATTCAAATAGTGCAGTTACACCAAAAAAAAACGTTTCAGGCTGAAAAAATTGATGGTATGTGATTCTAAGCCACACCCTTGTTTTTTCAAAAATGTTTTCAGGAAAAGTGGGCAGCTTAGAATGGAGTAAATATGGTAACATTGCCGTGGGCATGATCGCTTAATTCATGCATCATAGTTGAATCCGTGAAATTTTCAGGGTGGTCAATGTGTTAATAAAATATAAATTTGTGCTTTTATATCTATAAAACAATAAATCTTGACTTCAGTAGTTATAAATGTGCATGCTACACTCTCAATTGCTTTTCTGTGAACAGCTGTTACCTAGAAAATTATTTGTATAAATACAATAAATTCTTCTTTGAAGTTCCCAGAAGTTCAGGTTATATTATAAAATTATAGGAATTAGTAGGTGTAGATGTAATAATTCACTCTTTACATACACAATTCCTGTATTATTAATCACTGTATCATGAGAAAGATATTATTCTGAAATGTAGAGATTGACGAGCATGTAAATTTTTGAGTCAAGTCGAATTTGATAGTAAGTTCGAGTTGAGTCGAATTTGATTATGATAAGTTCGAGTTGATTCTTAATTATTTCCAAGTAGTTCTGTATGTAATCTAGTTGAGCTTATATATTTGGA
>NQII01004188.1:0-12662 GCA_002778355.1 Clitarchus hookeri
CACCCCAAGCTTCCAAATCCATTTGCTTTTATATGCGAATACATTGGCAATAAAATATATGTATTTATATATATATTACAGTACCTAAACATCACTGATTTGTCATATATCTCAGTGAATTTTTCATGTTTGTATTCTGAANTATATATATATTACAGTACCTAAACATCACTGATTTGTCATATATCTCAGTGAATTTTTCATGTTTGTATTCTGAAGGTTATGTGACAGAACACAGTGCCCACTGCTACGAAATTCATCTGATACTTTTTATTCGTGGACATTTTACCCTGTGGTAAATTTAGATGTGCGGCCTTTATGTTCATTTACATAAACATTTTACACGAAATTGTCGTAATGGTGGTGGTTTCCATACTTTACCATTCGAAAGTGCAGTACTGATATTGACTGTATTTGGTGTTAATATAAGCTTGATATAATGAAGAGAAAAAAGTANCCATTCGAAAGTGCAGTACTGATATTGACTGTATTTGGTGTTAATATAAGCTTGATATAATGAAGAGAAAAAAGTATTCTTCCTTGATGCAATAGTAAAATTCTTGTCCCACAGGGTCACCAATTTGTGATAAACAACCCAGCTTTGCTATACTATGCGAGTGCCTTCCTTGAGCCAGCCAGTACCANCAGGGTCACCAATTTGTGATAAACAACCCAGCTTTGCTATACTATGCGAGTGCCTTCCTTGAGCCAGCCAGTACCAGGGATGGATTTGTCTTCTAATTTTTAGTATACTGTGGTGTGTATATGGATTTTCTTACCCAGAGAGGTTATGCAGAACGTTAGAATGTATAGACTGTTCACGGTAAAGTGAGCCCTTTTGAGGCCCTGGTTAGCCTACTTTTTATCCTTTAACCTATTTTTTTTTATCCTTTAACCATATTTTAAAATAAATATGTCCATGTAAGTAATAAACACAACGTGTATATTCCACCACAATCGGAAGTTAAAGCTGTTATTCCAAATGAGAGGGCTTTCAAAAGTGATCACTTAACCATAAATACCCTATATTCGCTTACTTTTTCTAGTTTGTTACCCTCCCCCCTTCATNTTTCAAAAGTGATCACTTAACCATAAATACCCTATATTCGCTTACTTTTTCTAGTTTGTTACCCTCCCCCCTTCACGCCCTTTGTTTTTACCTGTTCAATTTCTGTTGAGAAGGTAATTATTACGAATCACATGACCGTTTCATACTCACTTTAATGTATGGTTTTTCGTGTTTCAAGCAAGAAATGTGTGGAATTGAGCTTTACTTTAGCCAACAGAGCACTTTTTTAGTTATCACAGCCAATGAGCTGTAGGCCTTGTATTTGACTATAGTAATATGAACCACTCATAATGTAGAACAATAACAACATTGCATGAGAGCTCAGTTAACAATATTGCATGAGAGCTCAGTTAACAACATTGCATGAGAGCTCAGTTAACCACATTGCGTGAGAGCTCAATTAACAACGTTGCATGAGAGCTCAGTAACAACATTGCATGAGAGCTCAGTTAACCACATTGCGTGAGAGCTCAGTTAACCACATTGCGTGAGAGCTCAGTTAACAACATTGCATGAGAGCTCAGTAACAACATTGCATGAGAGCTCAGTTAACCACATTGCATGAGAGCTCAGTTAACAACATTGCATGAGAGCTCAGTAACAACATTGCATGAGAGCTCAGTAACAACATTGCATGAGAGCTCAGTTAACCACATTGCATGAGAGCTCAGTTAACAACATTGCATGAGAGCTCAGTTAACCACATTGCATGAGAGCTCAGTTAGCCACATTTCCTAAGTGCTCAGTTAACTACGAACAACTTATACCTAGACCCATCTGTAATGTGTATCAACCTTGCTCAAAAATAATTTATTTATAAGTTTGTTTACAGATATTTTGCTAAACAAATGTATTTTATAATATGTGCGTGGTTCATCAGCAGAATTTCAGTCTATCTTTCCACGCGTTGCCCATGCTGTAGTGAGATTATCTTAATTTCTATAATTAGGTAACCTTTGCATATTTAGCTGGTACTGGTAAGCTGTTTGCTTGCATGAGTTTGTTTTGGACCTTGTATCGTCAGTTAGGCAATATCTCGGTCTTAGATGCACAGGTGTTCTTCATACGTGTAATATGGATAGATCATAGCAGCCGCGCAATAATGTAAGTATGGCTCATATTGTCGTAAATAAGGGGTATTTAGGCGTTGAAAACTTTTTAAGTAATTTTCAGCTGGTATGAAATATATTCAAAACTAGATCGTTGGTTGAAGTAGTGTATTTTCGTGATTGCTAAAGAAACTATAGCCTCAGAAATGGTTTTTCTGACTTAAATGTAGATATCAGAATGTTATATAAGTTATTTAAATTAACTGTCGTGCATCTGTTGACTCTAACAGGGCTGATATATCTGCATCATGCAACTTCACTGGGTTGATATTAGCCTTTAACTTTTGATAATATATTTTATTAGTGCCTTCTTTGCGCACTTCGCTGGATGAATCTCATTGCCCCCAAGCTTCCAAATCCATTTGCTTTTATATGCGAATACATTGGCAATAAAATATATGTATTTATATATATATGTATATATATATATATTACAGTACCTAAACATCACTGATTTGTCATATATCTCAGTGAATTTTTCATGTTTGTATTCTGAAGGTTATGTGACAGAACACAGTGCCCACTGCTACGAAATTCATCTGATACTTTTTATTCGTGGACATTTTACCCTGTGGTAAATTTAGATGTGCGGCCTTTATGTTCATTTACATAAACATTTTACACGAAATTGTCGTAATGGTGGTGGTTTCCATACTTTACCATTCGAAAGTGCAGTACTGATATTGACTGTATTTGGTGTTAATATAAGCTTGATATAATGAAGAGAAAAAAGTATTCTTCCTTGATGCAATAGTAAAATTCTTGTCCCACAGGGTCACCAATTTGTGATAAACAACCCAGCTTTGCTATACTATGCGAGTGCCTTCCTTGAGCCAGCCAGTACCAGGGATGGATTTGTCTTCTAATTTTTAGTATACTGTGGTGTGTATATGGATTTTCTTACCCAGAGAGGTTATGCAGAACGTTAGAATGTATAGACTGTTCACGGTAAAGTGAGCCCTTTTGAGGCCCTGGTTAGCCTACTTTTTATCCTTTAACCTATTTTTTTTTATCCTTTAACCATATTTTAAAATAAATATGTCCATGTAAGTAATAAACACAACGTGTATATTCCACCACAATCGGAAGTTAAAGCTGTTATTCCAAATGAGAGGGCTTTCAAAAGTGATCACTTAACCATAAATACCCTATATTCGCTTACTTTTTCTAGTTTGTTACCCTCCCCCCTTCATGCCCTTTGTTTTTACCTGTTCAATTTCTGTTGAGAAGGTAATTATTACGAATCACATGACCGTTTCATACTCACTTTAATGTATGGTTTTTCGTGTTTCAAGCAAGAAATGTGTGGAATTGAGCTTTACTTTAGCCAACAGAGCACTTTTTTAGTTATCACAGCCAATGAGCTGTAGGCCTTGTATTTGACTATAGTAATATGAACCACTCATAATGTAGAACAGTAGCGCAGTTTATGAATGAGTTACCCACAGTGAAGACCACTGTGCCTTGCAGATTACAATACCAGACGAAAATAACTGTCCTGTGAAATATACACTATTTTATACGATAGATCTGAATAGGTTAACAGGATAATAAACTAGGACTACTCTGTATAGTAAGTATAGGTAGGGGCAGTGATATTTCGCGAGAAGATTTCGAGGCAAGATACAGTCCAAAGCACTGTAGGGTCGTCCAGCTTCTTTGATTGGCTAAAAAATGTTCTGGCCCGTGTTAACCGTTTGCGCACGAATCACGAAGGTTCAGTGTCGGAGTTACTTAGTCCTGAATAGCTTGGTCAAAGACGGACACGGCACCAGCAGCCAATGGAGGTATAACAACAGCTGAGGTGTGTGTATATAGTATTGAAGTCTACTGTGTGCTCCGATTTTTACGCGAAAAGTCACGGGCCCTAGTTATAGGTTATGATTACGGTTGGAAACTAAAGTTGTGGTTGTCTTAGTACCTGTCGATTTTGTTTAAATTTTCTATGTTTATATGTTATCCATTCTTTCTGTACGAGTGTATTAAGCCACTTGTTAAAGTACTGGCAAAAACAAAAAAAACTTGACAGTTATATTTGACCTTTCTTGAATGTCACTATCGATTACTTACATACTAAATTTCAATGTTTGATATTTGAGTATACTTGTACACCACAGTTTTTTTTGCTGTTCTTAATAAAGTAACACAAATGACTTGTCTACATATAATGGCAGTCATTTTTAGATTATGAAAAAACGTTCTAACTACAGGCAAACATTAGACGTTTTCTAAATGCTACATTAGTATGATTTAAGATTTTTTTCACTGCAGTGAAATAATTAAAGCATTTAAATTTACCTGACTACTACGATTAATTAGGATTTAATCTTAATTTCCATTTCAATGTGAAATTAATTTGTAATTAAAATGCTTTTCTATCATGAGAAAGTGGTACAGTAAACGGCGTTAAATTGAATAAATATTAATTCTAGCACACTGATATCAGGATTGTTGGAGGAGCTAAATTTTTGCATAAACTATTGATGTTACATAAATAACAGTGAGGGCAGACAGTGTACCGGAAGTACGATACAGACTACATTTAATTACATGTAACTTTTAGTACGCGAATAGCTAGGGCAGATCATATCAGCAGGCGACTAACTACCTCGGTTACATTTTTGGGTGTATAATCACATTCTGACTAAAGCACATGAATTTAACCTAATAAAACTGTGACTGTGAGCTGGGTGTCGAGTTGTTCATATCCTGACTTAGTAACATCCACGTTAGTATAGATGTTTTAATGGAAAATAGGAACTGTGTGAATGCATAATGTGCTTTACAATAATCACTATAATTTCGTAGAACTTATTTTAAACAGTAAAACAGTTGAGAAACAGTTTTAATCTTTGCACAGTCTCAATGGCTGTACACATTTGCTTTATTTCTTGGCTTCATCTTTGAATTGGTTGTAATGAGCATGGAAGCATAGAATGAAACTGGTGGTAAGAGATATTTTTGAAGCAATCTCGATACCAACTCAGTTGTTCCTGAAGCAACTTTTCTTTTGTGGTGCAGTATAAACCTGCAGGTTACTCTGAACTTTTTGAAACCCTGTTGCACCAGCATCTAGTAAATTAATATCAGTAAAATTTAGGCAATTTCATATGGTTAAATATTTTAGCATTAAAAATTATAACTTTAGACAATGTCATAAGTCACACCTACTACCTGAAAAATGAAATATTAAAGATCCTCACATAATTTATCAGTATTTTTTTTCCTTCGAGCACTAGGGCTGTGGGTTAATCTACTTTTAAGTATTGCTGGGTAATGTTGACCATATCGTTATCAGTGCAGTATGTCGCTTCCAGAAAGTATTAAAAATCAATGGTGATATATCGCAAATATGGCGTGTATCGACATCACAAATACCGGTCATTTTGATACTGGAAATCTTGACAATACAAATGTTGGTCATATTGGCATCACAGATCATCGCAAAAACTGTTTGTACTAATAATTTAATATATAAACCCAAATATCTGTATGTAAAAAAATAAGTGTCCTCATTCACTGACTCACCAGCGCACAGTCCAAACCGCTGGTTCTGAACTAATTAAATTTTTGGCGTGGCTTGTCATTAGGGTGCATGCATCGACTGAGAAGGAAGTCTGACACTTCTATATATCAATGTGCTTTCTGCTTCTAAATAGTACACATACAAAACCACTTTCAGAATTTTTTTAAATTTAACCATTTAGTTTTTAAATGGGTGAAATAGGTTTTCACTGTATCTTTGATAGCTCTGAAACCCGATAAGATGTCGCCATAATTTTTTTGTTTCTGAATACTTTGTATACAAATGTTTAAAAACCAATTTCAGGATTTCTGAAACTTCGACCGTGATTGTGTGAAAACTGATGTCATGGAATTTACAGTAACTATGCCCCCCCCCCCAACTGATATATTACCATTGTTTTTTGCTTCCAAATTATTACTGTATGTAAATAAATATCTCAAAAGAAATGTCAGGTTTTTTTTTAGAAATTGATGCTAAAAGAAGTGAAAAGGAATTAAATTTATTTTCGCAGTATCCTTCGTATTAGTTTGTGTCAGTGAAATGCCGTGGTGCTATTTGCATCAAAGTACTGCATATAAAAATGCCTAAAAACATTTGCAAGGATTTTTCAAAATTTATTTAACCCTGAAGGGTGAAAAATGGGGAAAACACGTTTTCACAAAATGGTAATTATTATACGTTTGTCAATTTTACATCACCATGTTTTTTGCTCGAGGATGCTATCTATATACACAAATGCCAAAAAAGAAATGTCAGAATTTTTCAAAATTAAATTACTGATATGACGTAAAGGGAGAAAACTATTTTTTTATGGATTCTTCAAAATATCTCAACTCCAAAAAGAGTATGAAACAATTTTTGCTACAGAAACGGCTCTATTCAAATGCTATACAAATTCAAAATGCCAAGCAAAAATTGTAAATTCCAACAAGACATAATCACTGGCAAATAGTTTAATTTATCTGCCATATAACCAAATATTCACTTTGTGCCAACAAAATTAAACTGAACAAAATAGATTTACCAGTCAGATGATGGCTTTATAATTAAACATTCTTTAAGGGCGTTTGGAGCTCACAATCAGGCGAACACATCTCATCGGGTTGATGAGTTATTGAGAAGCCCCCAAACCCATTTTACCCCTTTTTACCATCTTAGGGATTGAATTTCGAAAAATCCTTTTTTTAGTGGGTAGGAAGCAAGCCATCCATAAATTTCCACTCTTCGTCCAGCAGTTTGAGCTTTGTGATGATCACGGGCGACTTTTCCACTCTATACGAAATGTGTCGAGCAAAAACTGCACATGTCCTGATATGTTTAAAAAAAAAAAGTTTGAATTGGTTCTTGTACCAGTTTAATGACGACTGCAGATTACTGTTGTCTAAGTACTGATGAACTTATGGCTTAGAAAGATATGGCGATTCTGGGAGACACGTTTACGGCCTTCTAGAATCAAAACCTTCCAATGAAGTAGGAAAATTCACACTTCATTGTAACGACAGCTGCTCGGTGTAGCATTATCAGACTTACGGTGACTGTACTCCAGTTTTGTCTGTGAGCCGATAAACTTGCGACCCAGAATGACTTCGCGATTCTGGGAGGCAAATGTTCGGCCTTCTAAAATGGAAACCTACCAAAGCAGCAAAGAGATTCACAATGCATTGTAATCACAGTTACCCAGTGTAGTGTAACATGTATCAGATTCACGATGGTTTTGCTTCATTTGTGTCAAAGAGCCGACAAACTTACGACTCATAACGACTTGGCGATTCTAGAAGTCAAGTTTGGGCTCTTCTAGTTTTGAAACCTTTCAATGAAGCAGAAAAACTCACACAACATTGTAATTACAGTTTTCCAGTGTAATACAAAATGAATACGATTCATTCAATCTACTTTGCTCCAACCTTCGTCCAAGAGCATACGAAGTTGTTGAAATTGGTTACATTGTTTCGTTTACTATAGCATGCTATGCTAACATGGTTATGTGGGTGCTATTTTGAAAATATGCACCTGGAAATTCTTAAAACATAGCATATCAGTTTATATGCCCTACCACAGTTGTACTTGTTCGCCAGATTTGGAAGGAATTGGTTTATTGTTTCCCGAGATATGAAAAAACTTTCTACTTATTCGCGTGGCAGTATCTTACAGTTGTAAAATATTATTACACTGAGTGCGCATGATCGCGGTGCGTTCTCACTTTAGTGTAATTTCCCAGAGAGATTTGTTTGCACGAGGCGGAGGAATATCCTGGAAGTAGAACTTCAGCAGGGCTTCAGATAAGTGCGAAGGAACCGTAAATGGCATATATAGGCTGTTGACAGTTAATTAAGTACTTTTGATACAAACCTTTGAAAAATTTTACTGCCCATAAATGCATGTATTTTAATGACTGGCATGCGCACAGTAAAGTTTGCGAAGACGGACGGAAATTAGTTCAATGTCTTAACTATGAATCAAAAGTGCTTGGAAAACATTTGCGGGTATTCAAATTATTTATTTTGCTTTCTGTTTTTTTTTTCTTTTTTTTAATGCATTTAATTGCAAGGATTAGCAAATATGCCAAATGTTTATTTTTCTAATAATTTCACCCGCGCATGTATAAAGTGATGAGGAACCCATCGCCGTGTTAATTTTACATATTTCGGAAGAATACACAGTGCGCATACAAGTAAGTGATCAGTTTACCGTCTCAGCAGTGTATATATGTGTGCATTGCGCAGTATACGTCGTCAATACTGCCTAGTGTCTGCGGTAGATGGGCGTGGCGTATCTCTCTCTTTCCTTCTTCTGCGGCCTCCGTCGAAGTTTTTGAATGGAGAAAAGAGGGCGGTTCGTGGATGATTCTGTATCACACACACACACACACACACACATACACATACACATACACATACACACATACACATACACACACACACACACACACACTGGGGGCCTATCCTATAACTTTTCCCTGTCTTTATATAAAGACATTACCCCTTAACTATCTATACGAGGCGAAATGGTATTCTGTAACTCAATATGTCTCCATGATGGTATTTCGAATGCCTTGTGACTGTCTTTATATAAAGACCGGTGGACACGGTGTCTTTATGAACGAAAGTGGAAAGAAAATGGCCGACGTATTAGGGTATTATATTCTACAAATACGTATTACAGAAAAGAAAAGTTTTAAAATGCCCTAAACATGATAAATATGATATTCTGTTATATATTCCCGCACAAATAAACTGTGTCTGGAATACATTTAACGGGTATATTTTGTAATTCGCTAGTGATACTCTTAACTTTAACGTAACTATGTAGTGAACGGATTCGGCCACTGATCAGTGCTGCTATCTCGTGATGCTCAAAATGAACTAGGACCGCCTGAAATCTTGTATCCATAGAAATAAGTAAATTAATTTTAGAAGTATTAGTCGAAAATGTATTATGAAATAAATTTCACCTATAGTTAAAAATCTACTATAATAACAAAATTTACGACACGCTGCATTCTGTAATAATGGAAAAACTCTAATTAAAGAAGCTGATCGTTGGCTTCAGATCTTAGAACGCTGTGTTGCCAAACGTACATATTTTTCGCAAAGATATCAATAAAGATATGGCTTACAGAATACGACGTAAAGACGCTTACGAGTAACCATCGTTATGGCCCTCTTTATGATAAAGACGATCCCGTCGACTGTCGTTAAGCAAGCTCAAGTTGGAGAATAGGCCCCTCGGTCTCCCGAAGATATTCGAGACTCGGTACAGGATACGCGCCGGGAAAGAAATAACGCCGGCGCGCTTCAAGGAGCTGATAAGGAAGAGGGAGAGAAATGTGCCACGGGTCGAAACAACCGGGGCAGAAAGGAAAGTAAGAAGCGCCGGTGAGCGGGAGAATTTCCGATGCGCGCTGGAAGCGAGGGAGCCGGGCTGGTCTCGAGGAAAATCCGGGGGTGCGAGTCGCGAGCGCGGAGCTCGCGCGGTGGTCGGGGGAGGAAATGCCGGCGGTAAAGTGTTTTTCATTTGGCAGCTGCAGCCATTGAGATAAGACGACGACGGCGGCGAAGACGGCGACGACGCGAGAGANGTGTCATTTTGGCGGTCATATATTTAACAGATCACAACAAATTGTTCGACAAAGTTTTTTTTTTTTTTATATATGATTTTGCTAATTGTGTTTGTTTTTCTATTGACATACTCGTCGTGATCTGCTTAGTTTACTGAAGGACCGGATCGCAAGTCAGCTAAACATGACGTTAATATTTAAATGCATCGATTTTCAAGGCGGAATTTGAAGTGATGACATTACGGTTTGGTGGCCAGGCCCTCTGCTATTTGGATTTGAGCCCGTTACACAGTTGTTAAATATGTTTGCAGGATTATATTATTGTACATAAGTGTTCAGTGTAATTATCAGTAGAGCTTACTACAGTTTTTTTCTTTTACATTTTCTTTTCTGGCGATAAGATAATAAGTAGTCAAAAGTGACTGTAAAGCTTCGTTGTAGATACATGCTGTAATGCATTGTACCGTCTATAATACACGGTAAGAATATTAAGGCGGTTGTAATTGACACAAATTGCTGTTACGTCAGTATGTAAATTCCGTACAACTGTTCGTGTTTGTGAGCGTGTTCGGTCACCTCACAACGTGTAACATCTGCGTGCCAGAGGCGACCCCGCGCGCAGGCGGCCTCTGGTAGTCGAGTTATTACTGAGCATCGGGTGGCCTCCAGACTGTATGTACACAGCGAATAATTTGCCACTANGCCTCTGGTAGTCGAGTTATTACTGAGCATCGGGTGGCCTCCAGACTGTATGTACACAGCGAATAATTTGCCACTATTACTCCACCGAAAATAAACATTTAAATTTTTACACATAGTAACATAAAATAATATTTATGCAGACAAAAGCTTGGATAACAGTCGCCAAATAATTTACGTGAGCTGTTTCATAAAAGTTAATATTTGTTTAAAATCTTATTTAATGAACACTAAAGGCTGCAGTTCACGGGGAAATTAGCATTTTTGAAACAAATCTTAGAAAATATTACCGCCCATAACTATATAATATGCTGCATTGTATAGTGACATGCATGCTCGTAGTTAAGTTGGTGACAAATTAAAAAAAATTGTTTTTAAGACGTGACGTTGTGTTACTTGTATTGCTGGTGTATTGTTGAAATAAATGGTCACTGAAGTTAGTGTTTCTTATTTTATACACACTTTAATACGAATTATGCGTATTAGTCACATACACTGAAGAGCCAAAAAAAACTGGCACACCTGCCTAATATCGTGTAGGGCCCCCGCGAGCACGCAGAAGTGCCGCAAGACGACGTGGCATGGACTCGACTAATGTCTGAAGGTATGCAGAAGTCGCATTGAAATCTGCGCCAATTTGAGAAAGTGTTGCACATCTGTCACGTTTAATGATCCTTGCCAGTCGTCGTTTGTCCCGTTCGTTCACGACCTTTTTCCGGACGCAGCGATGTCGAAGATGTGATGTTTTACCGGATTCCCTATATTCACGGTACACTCGTGAAATGGTCGTACGCGAAAATCCAAATGTTATCGCTACCTCGGAGATGCTACTGCCCATCTCTCGTTCGCCGACTATAACACCACGTTCAAACTCACTTAAATCTTGATAACCTGCCATTGTAGCAGCAGTAACCGATCTAGCTGCCGACCGAATCGCGTTACTCTGATTGGTTCCATACCTCTGTTATTTGCATACGCACGCCTATGCCAGTTTTTTTGGCTCTTCAGTGTATTTATATGCGTCAAAATTCCAGGTTTCATCTAGGTGACACATGATTAAAGTAAACAGGCCCATGGCAATGTTTATTTTACGTATGACAAAACGAAGTGAGGAGCAACGCAGGTCTTTCAAAAGTGCTCACTTTCATGCCTACTTTAATTTTTAGTTTCAGGTTTTGCAAACAAGAAATATCATGATGCGTGCTGTAAGTCTAGTCAACCCAACACTTGTTTCGTTGTCACAACAAACGTAAGCGTATACTTAGTGGTTCGGCTGTAATAATATCGACCAATCATAACCTAGGTCAGTAACACAGGTTTCCGAATCAGTTCCCCCAGGTGCTTATCATTGGCCATTGATTCTCGCAGTGTACAGTACCGGTCAAAATTACCTTCGTTTGCGTCATGTACACAATTGTACACATTGGAGCTGAATGAGTTAACAGCCTGTCGGAATTAATAAAAACATCAGCTATAAGGCTGTTCGTGGTTGAGAACTTTTAAAAGCCCTGCTTATGCTCGGCTACCTGCTGCTTGAATTGCGTTACAGTGCGTCAGTAATTCACGCATTAAACGTGCGTCCAATGTGCTGATCTATGAAAAGAACACACAATTCAGACGAGTGTTGTTNGAAAAGAACACACAATTCAGACGAGTGTTGTTGAGTTCTTCACGCACATTAGAAATACTATTTTTGAGTACTCCAAAATAGCCAAAAGTGGCTTTTTTCAAAGCGCTGTGTGCTCATCAGATCCATATAAAACTACTCGATGGCCCCGCACTGAACTTTGCTGCAGACTTTCCACCAATAAGATAATAGGGTCACCGCTGGAAGCCCCATAGGTACACGCACCACGACGAGAACGCCGCACGGCAGTTCAGGGCCAGGGCCTTGCGCTTAGTGGCGATGGCGTTCTTGATGCGCGAAGCAGTTTTGCCCTTATCGCTCCTGCGCCCATAGGCCTCAAACCAGGAGAAAAAGCGCCAGCTAGGCGGAAGCCTTAAGACTGTTGCCTGGTTGATAATTTCGTACAGGGAAAAACGTGTCAATGGATAACTTGTATCTCCCTATACCAAATTCTCAACCAGGCAACAGCCTGTCCGATGTTTAAAATCGCAATATGGCTACGGGCCACCTAGGTACGCTCATTACATGCCATCGTCTCTACGCGCAAGGTACCGAGTAGTGGGCGTGCAGTCTCT
>NQII01004188.1:12720-49284 GCA_002778355.1 Clitarchus hookeri
CTAACGAACTGTGGCGTAACAATAAAGAGGAAAGTGTGTTGCATTTCAACTTTTGCACACACATGGTGCGCATCCGATATACTGCTTAACACGATGTACTGTACCTACGGGTTAAATATACAGATGACCGCTCAAGGCGCTTCCCCACGCATCACATGTTGGCCTGGAAGACCAGGTAGTCGGCCTCTTAAGGAATACGGCTCTTGAAGGAGAGCTAGGTCAGGTTTCCTCTCCCCAGCCACCCTCGCGAGCTTACCCATTGCAACAGTCGCCCTTTGCAGGTTGCATTGCCCAAACCACAGCTGAGTGATCGGACTAGTCATAATCAACTCTGTCCATCTCCAGTGACATCGCCCTCTGATATGCCAGTCATTCATAGGATCCAACCCCGTGGTCCTTCTTTCCTCTTCTCTCGAATTAGATTTATGCACCGGTCTGGCCCCTCTTTCTTGGTACATTATTCGAGCTTGTGTCCATGTTCGCTACATTTCGAGCATGCCATCTGGTTCTTAAATTTGTCTTTAATGTGCCCGTACTGATTGCACTTATAGCACCGAAGCGGTACTAAGTAATCCTTTACTCTACAATGCTGAAAGCCCACATAGAGCCTTTCTTCCACGAGCAGAAGCTTCTGCATCGTAGGAGTAACTTNGCGAGCAGAAGCTTCCGCATCGTAGGAGTAACTTCCATCACAACATTCACCCTGTGCTTGTTACTCCTAGGACCCGTTCTGAAGCGCACCTTCGCTCCCGCCTTGAGATCTCGAGTGGAAATTTCCTTCTCTTTGAAGTTCTGGACCTCCAAGAACTCCTCGTCGAACTCACTTGGTACATAAGAAACCACTATCTTAGTTCCGTGTCTTTTTGGTTCTTGCACTCTTAATCCCAAAGCTTTATTGCGCTCGCTATTCTTTATCTTAAGCAGTGTCCCTTCATAATCAGCTCTGACGAGGATGCCGCCCTTCACAACAGGTCGGACGTTCCTCACCTGAAGCTGCTCTTNGTCCCTTCATAATCAGCTCTGACGAGGATGCCGCCCTTCACAACAGGTCGGACGTTCCTCACCTGAAGCTGCTCTTTCACCGGGTCCATTTCTTTGAGCTTCAGCTTGGTGTCTTCTCTTTTCTGTGACTGTCTTCTTTGCTGTACGACGACTTTCCATTTCTTGCCATTCGTTCACAGTTGAACCAGCTCTCTTTTCTGCCGCTTGCTCCCTACAGAAGAAAGGGAGCGATAAGGGCCACATTGGCACGCATCGCCGCTAGGCACCGAACTGGCATGTAGCCGTTCCACCGAAACGATTTTTCTATCGGACTTTAAGCGGTGACCATGTACTTTTATTTGTGGAAAGTCTGTGGCAAAGTTTGATATTGGGGAAACTGAGCAGTGCCCTCTCTCTTTTATTCTTCAAGTAAAAAATTTCTTCCGCCGCTACCCACGTGAAAGGTAAAGCCGAATGGTCGATCACCATTCCGCACGTTATGCAATCCGCCGCTAGATGTCAGCGACTATACTTTGCATCTTTCATGAGAGCAGGAGAGTTTAATTCAAGTATCTCGCGGTTGCAAGCCTGTGCAGATCAGTTGCTTGGAGCAGTGGAGGTCTGGGATTTCAAAGTGGGCGGAAAGTGGTTCGGACTCCCCACGCCGTAGTACCATTCACGGTTACAGCCGCGCCCTCCTCGCATGCAGAACTACAGATGAGCTACACCAGTATTTCTCAGGAACACCCAGTACCTGTTACTGTTACCCACCGATACCTGTTACCGATACCTTTTATTGAGTACACTATCTGTTACTATGTATAACCCGTAGGCAGCGTTTTTACATTCCGCTACCTCACCTGTTCTTGGGTACCTGTTACTAGCTGTGTACTGGGCTGAACTTTTTCACTGCCTCTATGTAGCTCGTATCCGCCTGCTAGTTGAGTCCGTAGTACTAGTATTTCCAGTAACGATTTTTTTCCCAAATACGTTGTCAGTGTCTTATTATTTAAAATGCTCTCCCGATGATTTGTAAGAAAACTGTTGTTTACACGAATTACAAAAAAGTATAATCACAATTAATCTCTGTAAAAATGACTAACATAGCTAGTTTCCTTGCGTTTTATATTTTCACTCATTTTAATATAAAAAAAANTTAATCTCTGTAAAAATGACTAACATAGCTAGTTTCCTTGCGTTTTATATTTTCACTCATTTTAATATAAAAAAAAATATATAAGTGAATATGAAAACATGACTCTTCTAACACAAACTCCAGTATTCACTGTTTACATATTAGAAAATGTGGGGAAATAGCAAGAAGTGTTCGATTTCCTTCAGGACAAGTAAACGCCGGGCATTATGAATAGCCTCTCATGTAACCACATACCTCCTCGTACCTCATGTTCTCCTGGTAGAACAGTGACAATAGTTCAACCATAAATACTATCGGGTATTGGATGCTAATATTATACGGTGGAAACAGTTATGAAATGATATCGTACGAGTGTCGAGAAACACGAGAATACAACGCGTGATTGTTCCTGCTTCATCGTTTAGGTATCAATAAAAGGCAGGGAAATGGTAACAGGTACTCTAAAAGCAATGTACATGTACCGCGTGTTCCTTCCTAATACTTGTTACTGACAACAGGTATTTAAAACACTGCGTATCTCTACGCAGAAGGGTTTCTCCACGGAGACTTCTGGAAGACTATGCTGGAGTTGTCATGCATGTACAACTTGCCCGCCGCACCGAGTGACCTGCAGTTTTCATCTGCTACCAATAGTGTCTTCCTATACGANCATGCATGTACAACTTGCCCGCCGCACCGAGTGACCTGCAGTTTTCATCTGCTACCAATAGTGTCTTCCTATACGAATCAGCAGCGGATCTAGAATTTCAGAGGCAGCGGTGGCTGAGGGGTTAGCCTTCTCGCCTCCCACCAAGGCGAACCGGGTTCGATCCCAGGCCGGGCCACTCCCGGATTTCCACATGTGGGAATCGTGCCAGACGATGCCGCTGGCCAGCGAGCTTTCTCGGTGATCTCCCGTTTCCCCCGCCCTTTCATTCCGGCACTGCTCCATAATCACCTCAATCCCCCTCACCGACTCTCAATACCTCGCTGTTAATAGTCACCCAAATTTATTCACTCACATTCACTCACTAGAATTTCAGTTTGTGGTGGGGGAAGTGGGCTATGTTCTCGTTGTGTATATGGAGGTCTACACTTTCGATTCGATGCATTGGAGGGAACAACGTATTATGACTTTAGGAAACAATATTAAATTAATCAATTAGAATCAGCATTCTAAACAATTCTGATATAATTTAATTACAGTTTGAAAACATTCACAGGGCATTTTAATGTCATTGTCGTGGTTTGTGGGAGGGGGGAGGGGGTGGATCGTATCGCCTGTGAAGCACTTGCCCCTTTCCTCTGGATCTAACCCTGATATGAATCTTATTTGTATGGCAGTGGTAGAGAACAACGAAAGAACTCTGAAATCCGTCGGCCGACTAGCAAAGTGGAACTAAATGTGAATAATTTTAGTTTCTACTTTGCAAGCAAACGTTTATTCCATAGGCTTGTTGGAATTTGAGCAATACAAACTCCGTTCACATTAACTTCACAGTGTTGTTTCTGACAGCTTTATCATGACTAATATTACAAATACTCC
Organism: Clitarchus hookeri; assembly: GCA_002778355.1. Taxonomy (NCBI): domain Eukaryota; kingdom Metazoa; phylum Arthropoda; class Insecta; order Phasmatodea; family Phasmatidae; genus Clitarchus; species Clitarchus hookeri. The sequence continues at coordinate 16,383 of NQII01004188.1, forward strand.
TACAAATGTGCCGCAACAGGCATAATGTTTAATTATCGATTGTGTTTTAATGAAATAGAATAATTGGAATTTACATTTCCCCGCATTCAAAAATAAAAAAAAATTAGGAAAAAATCTAATATATTATTGGCCACATGACAACTTTAGCACTTCTCCGCACGAAACACGGCACAGCACAATTTTCTGATTGGCTAGTTACCAGCGTAATTTATGTCACACGAGAGAAAAAAAACTGACAGTCGAAATGTGTGTTCGAATAGTAAATGCGTTTACTAAAGATAGCGAGTGGAGCATGCGTTTACTAAAGATAGCGAGTGGAGCATGCGTTTACTAAAGATAGCGAGTGGAGCATGCGTTTTTCGTCAATGTTCGTCTACGAAACTGATCATTCGGAAATTCTTCCTATAGGCTGTTCACGATTACCTTTTAGGGCTTTTAAAAGTGGTTCCTTGACCTTTAACAACCTTTAAATGAACGTTCGAGTGGTTTTTTGGGGCCGCAGTGGTTAGACTACTCGCTTCCCACCTAGCCAAACCAGGTCCGATTCCCGGCGGGGTCGCCCCGGATTTTCGCAAGTGGTAATCGTGCTGGACGATGCCGCTGGTCGGCGTGTTTTCTCGGGGATCTCCCGTTTCCTCCGCCCTCGAATTCCGGCGCTGCTCCGCGCTCACGTCGGCTCTCAAGGCCTCTCGATGCTATGAGCCGCCCAAATCTTTCCACTCCGCTCGAGTTGTTTCCCAAGCTTTAGGCCGGCTGGAGCCTCCAGCGGCGTGCTGGAGCGCTCCTCCAGAAAGAGTGCGGGCAGGATGCTGGTCCGCCACGCCCACCGGCCTTCTATTGTTCTCGTCGCGCCAGAGTTGGAGGGTTCGCCTCGACGACGCACCACGCGACTGGAATACCACTATCCTTCGCCGGTCCTGCCGCCCGCGTGTATTGTCTCCTGCGACGGTGATAGCCCACTAATAATAATGGCCGTGTTATTTATATCCTGACATCACATCGCCTTTATAACGACCTTGGAGAACACGGACGCAACTGTTGTACGCACCGTGGCGCCATTATCTTAGGGCACTGCCTACCGGCTGGCCACTGCGAAATAGGAAATCCCATGTTAAGGAAATTTCGCCTCCGTGCGTTAATTATAAAGATAGGCGTTTCAAACAGAATGTATTCTTCACGAATTTTTAGGAGAAGATCCTTACGAGCGCGTATTTTCAATACAGACAGGCAGTGTGTACTTTTTGTAAAATATAAATCTTCAAAAATGTCTTGCAAACCGTCTATACGTGTTATGGAAACATCCCAGCTGTAGGGAACTTCTCCTAAAAAAAATACCTTGAAGAACACATTTTGTTTGAAACGCTTATCTTTAAAATTAACGCACTAGGGCGAAATTTATTTAACATGGGACTTACTATTAAAATTTTGCAGTTGTCAGCCGATCCAGGTTTTGAACTAATCTTACTGGCTTCTCATTGGCCGCTAAGGGGAGGAGGTCAAACCAGTTACTGTTCAAAAAGAACCTCATTAAGTGACCTATCCGACCATTACTCCAGTAGATGTTGTTCAAAAATCCATTATATATTTGGAGGTTATTCCGCCTTAAGGCTCCCGCCTAACTGCAGCTTTTTTTATCGCTTTTGAAGCGGAGAAGCGCGAAAGCGGTAAGGGCGACACCGCCACGCGTATCAAGTGCGCCATCGCCGCTAAGCGTCCGCAAGTCTCTGAACTGGAGTACAGTGTTCTAGTCGCACTGAGTGTACCTATGGGGCTTTCAACGGTGACCGTATTTTATTTGTGGAAAGTCTGTAGGAAAGTACGATGCAGGGCTCTTAAGTAGTTTGTGTGTATCTGCCGCGTGTATTTTGAGATACGGCACTTTGAATAGGTAGTTTTTTTTTAGCCATTTTTAAGTTCTCTGAAATGGTTTTTCTAATGTGCGTGACGTCTTTAAAGCACTCTACAGCGGTCGTATGAATATGTGTGTTCTTTTCGTAGACCAGCGCATTGCGAGCTCGTTTGATAGCTTCGTGGAAAAACCGAGTATGTCAAGCACTCTGCAACGCGTTGGAAACCCCACGTAGGCGGATGTCTTAAAGAGCGATTGGTTCCCGCCATTTTGGATTTATCCATTTTTCGCAATAACTTACATTTAAGTCTGTTTAACAACATTTTTCGGGTGACACAGCATAAACAATGGTTTCTCGACCTTTATCAAGTTACGTTTCCACTGCCTTTATTAATTTTTAACTAGTAGCAGGTGGGAAGAAGTAGGTGATTTCACCCTGCGGGCTACTACAGCAGTTAAATTAATCACAGTAGTCAAGAAATTCCGATTTCAGAAAATGCACGAAGGAGTGTCCTGTGTCATGTCGTGCAGTTAAATTCAATCCAAAGTCTATAGTGCAGGTTTTTCCAAAGATTCTAAAAATTCAAGAACGGGGACTCGCCAGTTTTTGAGCCGTAAAATGTATTCAGCATTCATTACTGAGTTATTTTATTTGACAAGGCATGGAATCCCACTCAGATTATTAAATATCAAATTGAGTACATTAATTGGTTTACCATGTGAAATAAATTTGAATTAATTATTAATTACCTTCAGAGAATGACTACACAGGCGATTGTAGTATAAGAAGTTAAAATATAATCATCATTTAAATATAATTAAATAATTTTCTGTGGCCTAAAAAAAGTTATATTTTCTCAAAATAATCTCAGACATACGTAATGGCAAAAAATGTATATAATTCAAGTAGTTTTCACGAGCACAGGAATTGAGACGTCAAAACAAATGTAGTGCCACACACGAGTCGCTTCAGAATTGAGGACTGCATGTAAGGTTTATGAATGTCCGCGTTCTTCCGGGATTTACAGTTACTGTGCATTGCTGTGTTTCGTTGGCCAGTAACAGCAATGCTTGTGGACATGTGCGACAAATGGGCGAGGGTAGCTCGTGCCGGAGTGAATGCACTTTTGGCACGACATCCGTGGTAAACTTTTGCACGCTGGTGTATTATTGGACCTTCATCAGTAACTCTGACGACCAAACCTTATGATTTAGACTTTAAAAGATTTTATCAAAAACAGAATTGTCACCAATAATTCAAGCAAAAAAAAATATGCTTTTGACCCAGTTCAATTGAAAGTCATGCGTATAAGCAGTGCTGCTCCTGTTTGCTTTAAATGGACGGGAACTATAGTTACTTAGTCACTGTTACAAAGTCAGATAACAGGTGATTAAAGTATATTTGTATTGGTTTTGATCCCAGAGTATCAGTGATCAATGATCGTGAATAATTTTGTGATGTCTAGATGTTCAGAAGGTAAAAAACTATTTTCATTTGTCGCTTTTGCCAGCCGTTCGGCGGCGAGCCAGCTAGCCCATTTTTTTTTTCATGTGTGTTGTCGGTGATTCTTCCCCTCGCCCGGCCATATAAAACTGTTCAGAATTATACTGTTAGTCATGTTCGTGAACATAACGTGTTGTTCTTAATGTTCTCTGCAAAAAAATGTTGGCGTGTGATTTTATTCGGCGAGTTAAGATATTTAAGTAATCGATGAAAATGTTGTCTGTTGTTTTCAGAGACTTCACAACTGATTTGTTTTCCTTAAAGGTGAAACGAAACATATCATTCAGTTTTCAAACTTCCGCCTCTTCTAGAAGTATATAATCTTATCTTACACTAGCGGACGGGCCCGGCTTCGCCCGGTAACAATTCAGTTTTTACAGCGATACTTTGAAAGACAAGAATGGTTACTGTGGGTCATCCTTAAAAGATAAACATATGCTATCAGTGAATTTTCTGTAGATATTTTTGAGAGCTACAATTCTGTAGTACATTAGTTTGATGTATATCTTATGGTTTAGTCAGTGCAAGCCATGTAAGCGCCCGAAAAAACGGGTTTTCACGACTTGATTACAAACGTCGACATTTCTCTACTATCCTTACATTAAATATAAATGTGTTATACACCGAAACCTTCCTCAAGAAATTCTCTAAATGATGTTGAAAACCGCATCGAAATCCATCAAGTAGTTTAGAAGTACTAAGCGAATGCACAGACATACGCGGATAAGCGACTTGGTTTTATACTATTTAGAGATAATCATCCATGCACATATGAATGTTTTGGTGGTAGACAAATGCTAAACTTAACGAGCTCTATAGTAAAATAGACTTCTTGCACCAAACAGCCAGGCATTGTCCTCATATAGGCCACTCTCAGGAAGAAGACTACGCTAGCATTTGCACGAAAAATGTGGAAATACAAGATTATGTTCGTGTACTTATCGCTCAACACCACACACACTACCAATATCTCATAAATGGGCACTATAAAGAGTAAGAATTTTATTCACTTTAGACATTTAATTTTACATAATTCTAAGTTACGCACGAAAAAGTTCTGAGGCAAAAGTAGCTAACTTCTTTCGGAAAATACCAACTTCTCTGACGGTACTCACAAAAATGTAAATAAATAAATAGCTATTTTGAGCAACAATGGCCGTTTTTAAAGTGCCTGTTTNCTGACGGTACTCACAAAAATGTAAATAAATAAATAGCTATTTTGAGCAACAATGGCCGTTTTTAAAGTGCCTGTTTCCTTTTCTTCCTGCTGTTTTGCCTGACGGAATCTCAACGCGGGAAAGCTATTCCTGAAACTCTGGAATATCTTAACGGTTTCATTATTCAGCAGCTATCGATTATTCTTAGGTTAATTTTTGTAGCGAACCCACATATTTCTGCACCTATTAAATGTATTTCATTCCAATTTAAACGTGATGAAATGTGTGGGTAGTAAATGCGCAGTTTTGGTTGTAAGTTTTCAGTAACTTTTGAAAGAGATAGCAATAGTGTCATGCCCGGTACCTTTCGTGAGTCCTACATCTCGCACCAGGAGTTCGTACAATGATCAACTTAGAATTTTGGTCGTAGTGTGAATAATATCATCCGTGTTTTTTTTAAATTTAGTATGTCCAGAATTCCATATAAGACACGAAATTCTGTTGGTGATTAAACCAACAAAACCGTATTAGGAGCATTTAAAAAAGAAGTGGCTTTTATCAACAGAAGACAATGAAACAGACGTCGTATTCAAGAGATTTGTACTTGTATTTGAAAATTTAAATTTCCTCGTGCGATCATCCTAATATGTTTTCTCACTGTATCAACAGACTATAAGCATAATCATATAATAGCAAGAGGTACTTTGTAAATTTCACCTAGTTAATTTTCTGTAGGTGATATTTCAGGCGATTTTTTTTTTAATCAGTGCTATTACTACCAAACACAACTGACGTTTAAGTATTTCTTGTTCGCTTTAGTGTTTCTTGCGCTATGCTCAACGGTAGAGTTTTTTTGAGGTTATGTTTTACTAATGACGCCGTTCACTTTTAATTTTATTTTATCTCGTGAGTTATTTCCGTAGCGTACTTAAATTCCAAACATAAAAGTAAATATTTACAGCACCTTTACTTAACTGAAAGAACATCTTAGTGTATTACATAACTAGCCAACTTCATGATTTCGCTGGAAATGACACATCACAATGGACTGGATGAGAGTACCTGTGTAATGGCCACGAACATTACCAGATACGCATTGTCATCCGTGTCTTACGCGTAAGAAATTTTGCAGTCTGTTACTTATTGAAGCGAGCTCGGGGAATATGCTGTTACGTGCTCGCTGCTTCGCATCCCATGCGAGCGAGTGGAAGTGAAGGACAGCAGTTATATGAAAGCGGCGGTGGCAAGTCAATGGATTCTTTTGAATGAACAGGCGAGCGAAAGGCCGCTGGCCACGTATCTGTTACAGCAAACTAGCGGCCTATCATAAAGGACGCCGCCGCACACGCCGATAAACTTATCGCAGTTCGCGCCTCGCTGACCNAGCAAACTAGCGGCCTATCATAAAGGACGCCGCCGCACACGCCGATAAACTTATCGCAGTTCGCGCCTCGCTGACACTAAGAAGCTCATATTTCTCAATTTATCACGCAGGATTGTCGTCGTCATCACCATTACTTTTCCCAGAACATCTTGGATTGCCGAGAACGTTCTAGATGACACCTACCTCAAGTATAAATACCACACGTGGGTCTCTGAGGGAGAGTGATTAAGAGCCGAGAGTTTGGCGTCTCGTGCGACTTTAAGCGACAGTTGGGCGATTCCGGAGCGGCGAGGGACGACTGCAGCGATCTGCGAGAGTGCGTCGGCGAGCTTGTGTGCAGTGAAGAGTTGGACTGATCTGTGGGACTGTGGACTGAATGCGTGAGTGAAAAGACATTCGGGACGATGGAAATATACAGTTTTAACTAAACGTTTTGAAATAATTGAAGCAGTTTATGGGACATTAGCAAGAGTAAAGACTGTGATAAAGACTTTTATTAAAATGGAGGTAGTAATTAAATATTGCGCTCAATAAGAACAATAAGAGTTAATAGGACGCTCAGACTGGTATATAAAAGATGTTAGACTGGTTGTAGCATTGATAACAAATACAATTATTAATTTAGTTCTTTTATTTTTGTTAAGACCTCCATCCCTCACGAACACAGATGCGCCCCTCAGTCATTCATGTAACAATACTGCTCACAAAATTTTAGCATATATCAAATCCCAGGATGTTATATTGAATAAAAGTAGTTTAAATTTCTTGTTGTACACCTATTAGCTCATAAAATGGAAAGAAACATAATCGTTTACATCATCCCAGTACGAAACAAATAACGTAAACAAAAGAATATCATCAGTTTCAATAACAAGAAGAGGCGATCTTCTTAAATGCATTGACAAGTTTCAATAACGTGTAGGACCTCCACGATTCCTGAGGCTTGCTTGTATCTGACGAGGCATGCCAACAAGAACATCACTAGGCATTTCCTTAGGCAAATTGTGTCTTTCCTTACTTGCGGCTCTATTGAAGGCCTGAGGTTGAACCTACTTTGTTTGTTTACGTGCAATACGCATGTTGCAGGAGGGGATGCCGCCAAGTTTACATGATTCACACGAAGTAGGTACGATCCGCTCCTACTAGAAACAAAAATATTATGTATTAGTTGGCGAACGGGGAGTATGTTTTACTTTTTATTAGCATCGGGGTATGTGCTAAACTTTTTATGTGCAGCATATAAGAGTGCTTAAGGCGCCCGTCTACCTGGCGCTTGAACTGCGTTGCAGAGTGTTCCAAATACACGTTTTTCAACGAAACTATTAAGCGTGCGTCCAACGTGCTGATCTACGAAAAGAACACACACTTCAGACGAGAGCTGTTAAGTACTTTCAAAATATAACGTACGTTAGAAACATCAATTCAGAGTACTCCAAAACCGCTAAAAAAGGCCTTTCCAAGGCGCTGTAGCTCAAAATGTACGCATCAGATACATACAAAACTACTATAGGGGCCTGCACTGAAAATTCCTAAAAACTTCCCACTAATAATATTATATGGTCACCGCTAAAAGTCTCATAGGTACACGCAGCACGACGAGAACACTGCACGCCAGTTCAGAGCCTTGCGCTTAGCGGCGATGGCGTACTTGATGCGCGTGGCAGTGTCGCCCTTATCGCTCCCGCGCTTCTCGGCCTAAACGTGAGAAAAAGGTTCCAGGTAGACGGGCGCCTTAAGATCTCAGTAATAGTATCGCTAACTGGCGCGAAGCTGTGGCTTGTTCGGATAGTATCCACCGAGTTGGATATGAAAGACGGTTATTGTCCATTCACGGTTACTTCCAACTTTTCTGAAGCCCTGCTAGAGGTATACTTCCAGGGCATTCCTTCGTCTCATGCAAACTAAGATTAACGAAGTTTAAAAAATGACACCAAAGGGACAACGCACCGCATCTGTGGGCATTCAATTCAATAGTATTTTGCATGAGAACTATTTCTTACTAGGCATTACCAACACACCTACAGTAACTTCTCTCTGTTTTATTCTTATAATTTAAGGATTAGGATATACTAAGTAAAAGTTTTATTTAACCAAAAATAAATGGCGTGTGGGGAGTGCACCCAGGGCAAGGCAACACCCTCCGAGTGACGGTCTTTCCAGCTGGGACCCGTAGGTGACCGTCATCCCCGAGCATGAGACAATGAAATCCTAGAATGGAGCGGCGCTGGAATCCAAGGGCGGGGGAAGCGGGAGTACCCCGAGAAAGCCCGCCGGCAAAAGGCATCGCCCAGCACGATTCCCACATGCAGGAATCCGAAAGTGAGCCCGCCGGGGATCGAGCCCGGATCGCCGTGGTGGGAGGCGAGCGCCCTGGCCACTACCCCACCGCTGCCCCTATTTAACCAAAATAAGGCACTTTTCTGTTAACACAAGTATACAATCCTTGAAGTTCATGATATAAAAAACAACCAAGCATTTCATACATGGGGTGATTTTTCAAAAGTTTGATTTAAAAAGTGTGAAGAAACCGTGAATACGTTATACAGCTGTGACCTACTCATTATCTTATGGTCATAGATAGTTCGTATTGTGTAAAGTGAATTTATATAAGTTACTTGAATTGACAAGGAATAAAATTAGAATTTGTCAGGCTGGAATCAACTAAGAGACTGAAGTGTCTGTTGGTTTTTTTTAAATCGCCTAGAGGTTCAAATGCGACTCTCGGTGAGAATATGGTTAGAAACGAAAATCGAGCGAGGAAGGTCGTTTACCAGTTCAAGTGCCATTTGGCAAACACGAGCAGTTATTTTTCGCGGTGATATTTTTATTGGCGGCAATCTGAGCTGTCGCGTGAACGCATTNTTTGGCAAACACGAGCAGTTATTTTTCGCGGTGATATTTTTATTGGCGGCAATCTGAGCTGTCGCGTGAACGCATCTCTCTCAGGCATCATAAATCACTTGAGAGCGTGTTTCATAGAAGCTTTATGGTCAGCCATTTGACCTACGCCACTTTAAGCGGACACCTTCCTGTCGCAAATTTCAATGCGGTTGGCAAGAGTTACTCCGTTTGCGTCGGACGGCNGCCACTTTAAGCGGACACCTTCCTGTCGCAAATTTCAATGCGGTTGGCAAGAGTTACTCCGTTTGCGTCGGACGGCCGTTTCACAGGCATCAGCTGCGCATCCTGTCTGTACACTGTAAAAAATGTTCTGGTGAAACTTCCTAAACTGTAGTGGAAGGTTTTTAACCTGCACATCGTATGGTAATAACACCACATGTCAGACTGTAAATGTAGGAATGTTTAGAGTCGTTACCGTACGAGGTTGGGGACTTCCCTGCCCAATTTGACTGTTTCGTGAGCGAATGTAGGTTATACTTTCTTACCATTCGTGTACATTGGTATGGTAATTTTACGAATGATTTCTTAGAGTGCGGCCTCGGCTGTTCGCTGACAAGAACTGACGTGATTAATTTCCGTGGTCTTCTTCCCACTGGCCTTGTGTTGGCCATTAGGTCTTCACTCTTGCACGTACGCACATACTTACGTATGCGCGTGTAGGCGGTTCACAGTTACCTCAGAACTTTTGAAATCAACCTTTGAAAAATGTCACTGCCTCCACCTGTGGGCGCAATGTCTGGCATGCGCCCAGTTAAGTTGGTAACGGCGGACGGAAAGTAGGTCCATGTATTAACGTTGAATTTAAAGTGTTAGGTAAACAATTTTTTGAATACCGAACAAATTTATTTTGTTTTATATTTTTAATGCATGTAAGTGTATGAATTAGCACGTTTGTAAAACCTTTACTTTTCTAATAATTTCACTGTTTCACTTGACCGACGCATTAATAAAGTGACCAGGTTCATTGCAATGTTAATTTTACATAGGCTTGTAGTGGAAGAATACACAACGTGCATACAAGTTTACCGTGAACAGCTTTTATGTACGAGTACATGTGTGCATACTCGAAACCACGTGCTCGATATTATTAGCTTTGGAGTGAATTCCATATTTCACGAGAGGGTAAAAAAAATATGGCGTGTACGTGTGGCCTAAACGACGCGCGCTTCTTTCGTGAGAAATACTCTCGGAAGTTTCACAGTCTGTGATCTTAGAGGAGAGATAAGTAGAGTAAAAGGAGACTATATTCAACTACCGACGTTCGAGTTCAAGGTAGGTTCCTTGTCTTTTCACAAGACGCAGATATCGTGTGAACGTGCCTGGAGTCGCCTTGTTGCGTTCTTGTAGGTGCCTGCAGTTTCAGGTCGCGATTTGACCGAGAAGTTCGACTTGTCTTGCGCAGAAAAAGAAACAGTTCTAATAAACGAGGTTGACGCTGAGGGCCTGGAGGTTGGTAGGAAGGAGCCTCAGATAGTGGCGCCATTTGATGGAAGCCTCGGCGCGTCCAATGCGAATATACAGTGGCCTACCGTTGCCTTCCGCACTATGGTAGGCAGGTAGGGCTCAAGGTAGAAGTGGAGTGGCTTCAAACTTTACCCAACTGTACAATATGCTGAGTTCTTTAAAATGTAGTACACACACATAGAGATGAATATAGCCGGAAAAAATACGGGAAACTTGGGGGANATGCTGAGTTCTTTAAAATGTAGTACACACACATAGAGATGAATATAGCCGGAAAAAATACGGGAAACTTGGGGGAAAAAAACAAGGTCTTTTTCCGACGACTTTGAAAAATAGGAGAAAATTGGAATTTTTCAGATCTCTACAATAACAAATTCTTAATAAGGTACGAAAGTACAGTCTTATTCTTAAAACCTTTAAAGCACTGTTGTAATATAGTTAATTTACAAGTTACTACTACACTGAACATCCAAAAAAACTGGTATACCTGCCTAATATCGTGTAGGGCCCCCGCGAGCACGCAGAAGTGCCGCACGACGACGTGGTATGGACTCAANAGTACAGTCTTATTCTTAAAACCTTTAAAGCACTGTTGTAATATAGTTAATTTACAAGTTACTACTACACTGAACAGCCAAAAAAACTGGTATACCTGCCTAATATCGTGTAGGGCCCCCGCGAGCACGCAGAAGTGCCGCAAGACGACGTGGTATGGACTCGACTAATGTCTGAAGGTATGCAGGAGGCATTGAAATCTGCACCAATTTGAGAAATGGTTGCACGTCTGTCACGTTCAATGATTCCCGTCAGTCGTCGTTTGTCCCGTTCGTTCACGATCTTTTCCCGGCCGCAGCGATGTCGAAGATGTGATGTTTTACAGGATTCCCGATATTCTCGGTACACTCGTGAAATGGTCGTACGTGAACATCCAAATTTTATCGCTACCTCGGAGATGCTATGTCCCATCTCTCGTGCGCTGGCTATAACACCGCGTTCAAACTAACTTAAATCTTGATAGCCTGCCATTGTAGCAGCAGTAACCGATATAGCAACTTTACCAGACGCTTGTTGTCTTATATAGGCGCTGCTGACCGCATCGCGTTACTCTGATTGGTTCCATACCTCTGTTATTTGCATACCCACGCCTATGCCAGTTTTTTTTGGCTCTTCAGTGTGGTTTACTAGTTACTACTTTAGTAATTTACTAGTTACTTCAAACATAAATACAAGAGTATCATTATTTATTTTAAAACATAAGGCACTGTTGTGATGTGAGTGTGACAGAGTTAAGCTGTTAAGTCACTAAAAGTTTTACAAACAAACAAAAAATTAACACATGCATTTAGTCTTCATCTGACAAAGAGAGTTCATGAATCTATCCATAACCGCCATGTTCACTTTCTGATTCGGAATTTTTTTAAATGTTCTAGGCAAGTAATCTTACAATATGAATTTTTCATAACTCTGAGAATTTTTTTTTAATATGATACAAACGCAAAGTTTTATTTTTTTTTAAATTTAAAAGTGCAGTTATACTGTATTTAATTTACAGTTACTATAATTTTTACAAACAAAAAAAAAACACTATCATTCATTTTAAAACCTTAGTTTATTTTTGATTGAAATTTTTCCAAAGTTTGTATTTTTATCACAAAATACATAAAAAATTGTTTTCCCTGGCACAATTTTTTTTGGAAGATTTGCATTTCTACACACACTATAAAATTGCCAGGGAAATACTATTTAAGTTGCATATGAAAGAAGAAAGCATATATTTTGTAACACTAAAAAATACTTTGTTAAACTTTACTTATTTAAAAAATAAAATAAATTAATTAATACGAAGCTATTTCAAATTAAAATAGACTATAGACGTATTTCCATTCTGTTTGTTTCAGAAAGCAAATATCAAAAAAGAAAGAAAAAATAAACTTTATTAAGCAAAAATATCTTAATTNCATTCTGTTTGTTTCAGAAAGCAAATATCAAAAAAGAAAGAAAAAATAAACTTTATTAAGCAAAAATATCTTAATTATCATTCTTGTTGTATATAATAAAAAAATTAGTTACTATATTTACAAATATGTTTAATAGTTAATTAATTTCATTGACGCAGTTTATCTTCAATGTTCTAAACCACTCCGCGAGACAGCCAAAAATACAAAGTTACAAATATTTTAATTTAAATAACTTTTAATAAAAATAAAAATGTGTGTAAACCCTATACAGAGTGTTTGACTTGATGCCAGATGTTAGTGAATGTTTGTAAACAACTTAGCTGCTACTATTATCAGTGAGAAAATGCTTCATTTTACGAAATATCTATTCGAGGACCTATAAGAATTAGTATAGACGGTTCACGTTAAAATGAGCACTTTTAAAAGGCCTGCTTAAGATCTACTTGTATGCATGTTGTGTATTCTTCCGCCTTATGTAAAATTAACATTGCCATGGGACTCATCACTTTATTCATGCTTCGGTCAAGGTCAAATGTAAAATTTGCCGAAAAGTAAATATTTTACAAATCTGCTTTATTTTTACACTTCGATGCATTAAAAATACAGAAAGCGAAAGAAATAATTTAAAATGTCTCTAATCGTTACCTGGCACTTTCAAGTCGACGTTAAGACATGGAACTACTTTCCCTTCATCGTTACCAACTTTACTGGGCTCATATCAGCCAGTGTGCAAGTGAAATATATATGCAGGTAAGATCAGATATTTTTTTCTTAGGTTGATTTCGAAAGTACTCACTTTATAGCGAGCAGCCTTTGGTTCTTCAGTAATACGTTAGTTCTTGAGACAAGAGTCGTTTTACTTTGCAGAAGGGTACTACTATACCTTAGGAGATCGTAATTTGGCTTCCTTCCCAAAAGTTTGACCATTTTTTTATAGTGGTCCTGACACCTTCCCCGTTATTGCAAAGGTCCTTGGTTCGATTTCCGGCCAGAGAGGGAATTTTTAGGTGTGAGGAATTTCCTTCCTGATGTTTTGCTGTTGTTTAACTCACATTCAGCGGAAGGCTACGGCAAACCATGGGGTGATCAGTGCCGTGTTGCGTACCCCACTACCGCCAAGGCTCGCGGTGTGATGAGTTGTGTTGCTGTGACAAATAAATGCTTAATTAGTGTGGTTTGAAATACCGCAGTAGTAATTTTAANGCACATGTGTAAATAAAACTTAATTAGTGTGGTTTGAAATACCGCAGTAGTAATTTTAAATACACAGGAATCGAATATTAACAAATAACGCCGAGAAAATAAGAACTTTTGTTTTGTAAAAAAATAAGAGTTNAGAAAATAAGAACTTTTGTTTTGTAAAAAAATAAGAGTTGTTGAAATATCCAAATGCAAATTAAGAAACTAACCCATATATGATTACCCCATTGTAATAATTAAGCTTGAAAATGCTTGAAAATGTTGATTATATATTGTAAATTAATATTGACTCACATTGGTTGGCGCAATGAGCAAATGCGTGTGAAACTGGGATGAGGCGACAGTGAATAATTGCAGTGTTTGGAAACTTTCTCAGTAAGGTCTAAATTATTGTGTTCTAATTTTTTTGGACACTACATCTTTTTCCGAGAAGTACGGTAAATTAAACTACCTCGTGCTTTAAATCACGGTGAACAAAATAAGTTTCCGCGGCGGAAGCGTAAAAAGAATATCGTTCATGAACATACTTTGTACATTGAAAAGCCAAAAAAAACTGGTACACCTGCCTAATATCGTGTAGGGCCCCCCGAGCACGCAGAAGTGCCGCAAGACGACGTGGCATGGACTCGACTAATGTCTGAAGGTATGCAGGAGGCAATTCACACCATGAATCCTGCAGGGCAGTCCACAAATCCAATCTGCGCCAATTTGAGAAAGGGTGGCACGTCTGTCACGTTTAATGATTCTCGTCAGTCGTCGTTTGTCCCGTTCGTTCACGATCTTTTTCCGGCCGCAGCGATGTCGAAGATGTGATGTTTTACCGGATTCCCGATATTCACGCTCGTGAAATGGTTGTACGCGAATATCCAAATGTTATTGCTACCTCGGATATGCTATGTCCCATCTCTCGTGCGCCGACTATAACACCAAGTAGTTCAAGCTCACTTAAATCTTGATAACCTGCCANGTTCTTTCACGATCTTTTTCCGGCCGCAGCGATGTCGAAGATGTGATGTTTTACCGGATTCCCGATATTCACGCTCGTGAAATGGTTGTACGCGAATATCCAAATGTTATTGCTACCTCGGAGATGCTATGTCCCATCTCTCGTGCGCCGACTATAACACCAAGTAGTTCAAGCTCACTTAAATCTTGATAACCTGCCATTGTAGCAGCAGTAACCGATCTAGCTTCCGACTGCATCGCGTTACTCTGATTCGTTCCATACCTATGTTATTTGCATACGCACTCCTATACCAGTTTTTTTTGTCTCTTCAGTGTAATTATACGTATCCGAATGTTTGCTGAAAAGTAGTTCATGCCCTATTTGAGTGCATATTGCTTTTGGTAAGACACAATTTCAGTATTTAAATCAAAATAAGTAAGTAGAGCTCCACATTGCAAAAATATTTGTTTTATTGTCCAAGCATCCCGAATAAGCGATGTATTGTGATACACGCCTTCCGGCCAACAGCTCCAAGCGAATAACTAAAAAAAATCATAAAAAATAACTGAAATAGTCAATTTTTGGAAACTTTGCAGAGAGTGCTGTACTTCCTTAGAAACTTACACATTTTTATATCTTCGTGGTATAAATATCCAGCGTTGCTGTAAATTTTGCTCATAGAAAAAAAATAATGTATAGTTTCCGTAACCAGGCATTTTTGTTCGCCACAGTTGGTGAAATCGCTGCCCAAGAGATAAACGCATGTCCTTTTTTTTTTACATTCGACGACGCTGAGGGTCTGAAAAAGTTTAACTTTGACGTCTTCCAAAATACAGTCTGATTTGCTTCTAATTCCGACTTGTTTGAGTGTCCACCCCGGGTGGTTTACAATGCCAAGTATTGCGAACCAGGTGCTAGGTGTACCTGGAGAGCGCAACTAGACGTGGGTAGCGCACTCACACGTGGTACAGTAGTGTGTGCGTCGTGGTGCGTGGCCGCTGCGTACACCCGGGCCGCCAACCAGTCCACGACCTTATTGACCGTCGTAGTGTAAGAAATCATATNTGCGTGGCCGCTGCGTACACCCGGGCCGCCAACCAGTCCACGACCTTATTGACCGTCGTAGTGTAAGAAATCATATACAGGGTGACTCACGGACAGTTATCGGCACTCAGAGGGCTTATTCGTTAAACCATTTGTAGCAAATTATGTCATATAAATGTGGGTCGTATCCCCAATATTAACACATAAATTTGAAAAATTGCAAAGGCATTACAGTGGACGGCTCGTGACATGCGGCTGTCCGTTTGAATATTGCTGTAAACAGCATTTGCCCTTAACTGCAGTGAAGTGTGACTGTGTTTCACTGTGCACTGCGTGAACAAGGCGCGTTCCCGCGTATGTATTGTGGCTGTGGTCTTTTTTGGTTATGAGATGTAATTGTGTTACAAAGCCACGTGCAATTTCCACAGAAGAATACTCCGATATAGAGTTTAATGCTCAACTGTAAACAATAAGTCTGATAATAATAACTTTTTTTTTACTTTTGAAAGGGTTGTTCTTTTTTTCTCCACCTTTCAAATTTTTCTGATTGCTCTGTAAATACTGGGAAGAGGACCCACATTTATATGACATATTTTACTCCAAATGATCTACGGCAGCGTTTCCTAACCTTTTTCAGCCACGGACCCCCACTTATTTCACTCACTTCAGTCAGTCTCGCACACCGCCCGCTGGCGCACGTTCGTCGTGCTAAGTAAGCGTAGCGATTACGAGACTTTTGGTGGCATTTATTTATTATTGTTAAATGGTCCAGAGATGAGACTGCGGACCCCCATACATATACTCGCGGACCCCAGGGGGCCGCGGACCCCAGGTTAAGAAACACTGATCTAAGGAATAAGCCCTGTAGGTGGCGGTAACTCCTCATGAATCATTCTGTATAGTCAGGAAAATAAACTTTACCACCCCCTAATCAGTTGTTCGCGAATGCACGCAAAACATTCAGAACACGCACGGCTATGGATGAATGTCATGTGGAAAAGACGTCACAGGCATTTCCCCTCCCTTGCTCCTTACTTCGAATCAAGAACCTGCGCTTGAAATTCGTTGCAGCGTGTTTGAAAAAGTGCGTTTTCTTGACGAAACTATCGGACAATTATCCAACAAGTTTACTTGCGAAAAGAGAGTACATACAGACGACGACGGAATGGTAGTTTCAACACATTATGCTCGTTGGAAACATTATTTTTCATGTACTCCAGCATAGCTAAAAACTGATTTTTTTTTCTTCAGATTACTGTATCTCAAAATGCAAGTACCGGATGCATGCGAAACTACGATAGAGCCGCGCACTGGACTTTGCTACAGAGTCGCGTCCAGTAAAATTACAGAGTCTCCACTTAACGTCACGTTCAGGCGAGTCGCCGACGGAAAGACTGCGTGCCAGTTAAGCGCCTTGCGCGTAGAGGCGATACCGCTATACATACGCCGGTCGGCGTCGACCGTAGCGCTTCGTCCATTTTTTTTTTTGCCTGTCTCACACAAACATACTCCTCGCTAGGCGACCGCCTTAACGCAGTCGTTTCATGTCATTCGCCTATGAAATATTTTCAGACTTGTCGGAATAGTTTATACCATGCCTTCTCGTCTGTTCTGAGGAGTGTGTTCGGATTTCACTTGCCGACCGGAAGCACCTGCCTGCGTCCAACCTCAGTGCCTTCCAGCGAATTTCGCAGTAAATCCTTCACCCTTCCGCCACCTTCTTTTTTTCTTATTGTTTCTCCGTTCCACTGAAGTTTCCACAAAATTCACGTCTTGTCTGTTCACGGTAAAGTCAGCACTTTTGAGGCCCTAGTTACTTTTTCCTTTCAGCTATTTTTTATCTTTTAAACACCATTTTAAATAAATAGGGGCAGTGATATTTCGCGAAAAAATTTCGAGACAAGATACAGTCCAAAGCACTGTAGGGTCGTCCAGCTTCNTGCGTGGCCGCTGCGTACACCCGGGCCGCCAACCAGTCCACGACCTTATTGACCGTCGTAGTGTAAGAAATCATAAACAGGGTGACTCACGGACAGTTATCGGCACTCAGAGGGCTTATTCGTTAAACCATTTGTAGCAAATTATGTCATATAAATGTGGGTCGTATCCCCAATATTAACACATCAATTTGAAAAGTTGCAAAGGCATTACAGTGGACGGCTCGTGACATGCGGCTGTCCGTTTGAATATTGCTGTAAACAGCATTTGCCCTTAACTGCAGTGAAGTGTGACTGTGTTTCACTGTGCACTGCGTGAACAAGGCGCGTTCCCGCGTATGTATTGTGGCTGTGGTCTTTTTTGGTTATGAGATGTAATTGTGTTACAAAGCCACGTGCAATTTCCACAGAAGAATACTCCGATATAGAGTTTAATGCTCAACTGTAAACAATAAGTCTGATTATATCCTATATGTATATATATATATATATATATAACTTTTGAAATGGTGGGGGTTTTTTTTTTTACCTTTCAAATTTTTTTGATTGCTCTGTAAATAACGGGAATAGAACTCACATTTATATGACAAATTTTTCTCCAAATGATCTAAGGAATAAGCCCTGTAGGTTGCGGTAACTCCTCTTGAATCATCCCGTATAGTCAGGAAGAGAAACTTTACCACCCCCTAATCAGTTGTTCGCGAATGCACGCAAAACATTCAGAACACGCACGGCTATGGATGAACGTCATGTGGAAAAGACGCCACAGGCATTTCCCCTCCCTTGCTCCTTACTTCGAATCAAGAACCGGAGCTCAAAATTCGTTGCAGCGTGTTTGAAAAAGTGCGTTTTCTTGACGAAACTATCGGACAATCCTCCAACAAGTTTACTTGCGAAAAGAGAGTACATACAGACGACGACGGAATGGTAGTTTCAACACATTATGCTCGTTGGAAACATTATTTTTCATGTACTCCAGCATAGCTAAAAACTGATTTTTTTTTTTTCAGATTACTGTATCTCAAAATGCAAGTACCGGATGCATGCGAAACTACGATAGAGCCGCGCACTGGACTTTGCTACAGAGTCGCGTCCAGTAAAATTACAGAGTCTCCACTTAACGTCACGTTCAGGCGAGTCGCCGACGGAAAGACTGCGTGCCAGTTAAGCGCCTTGCGCGTAGAGGCGATACCGCTATACATACGCCGGTCGGCGTCGACCGTAGCGCTTCGTCCATTTTTTTTTTTGCCTGTCTCACACAAACATACTCCTCGCTAGGCGACCGCCTTAACGCAGTCGTTTCATGTCATTCGCCTATGAAATATTTTCAGACTTGTCGGAATAGTTTATACCATGCCTTCTCGTCTGTTCTGAGGAGTGTGTTCGGATTTGACTTGCCGACCGGAAGCACCTGCCTGCGTCCAACCTCAGTGCCTTCCAGCGAATTTCGCAGTAAATCCTTCACCCTTCCGCCACCTTCTTTTTTTCTTATTGTTTCTCCTTTCCACTGAAGTTTCCACTAACATTCACGGCTTGTCTGTTCACGGTAAAGTCAGCACTTTTGAGGCCCTAGTTACTTTTTCCTTTCAGCTATTTTTTTATCTTTTAACCGCCATTTTAAATAAATAGGGGCAGTGATATTTCGCGAAACAATTTCGAGACAAGATACAGTCCAAAGCACTGTAGGGTCGTCTAGCTTCTTTGATTGGCTAAAAAAATGTTCTGGCCCTTGTTAACCGCTTGCGCACGAATCACGAAGGTTCAGTGTCGGAGTTACTTAGTCCTGAGTGGCTAGGCCAAAGACGGATACGGCACCAGCAGCCAATGGAGGTATAACAACAGCTGAGGTGTGTATATGGTATTGAAGTCTTCTGTGTGCTCAGATTTTTACGCGAAAAGTTACTGGCCCTATAAATAAATATTGCCATGCAAGTAATAAACACAGTGTGTATATTCCACCGGACTCGGACGTCNCCTTGTTAACCGCTTGCGCACGAATCACGAAGGTTCAGTGTCGGAGTTACTTAGTCCTGAGTGGCTAGGCCAAAGACGGATACGGCACCAGCAGCCAATGGAGGTATAACAACAGCTGAGGTGTGTATATGGTATTGAAGTCTTCTGTGTGCTCAGATTTTTACGCGAGAAGTTACTGGCCCTATAAATAAATATTGCCATGCAAGTAATAAACACAGTGTGTATATTCCACTGGACTCGGACGTCAACGTGGCTCAAATAAAATATATTCATTGACTATTATTCCACATGAGAGGGCTTTCAAAATTGCTCGCTTTACCATTAATAGGCTATAACAAGTTCCGCGTGCTGTACAGTCACGTTCAGTGCTCCGTTGTAAGCCACGCCACTTCTACCTTAGCGATGACGNTGCATTCGGAAGTTAACGTCTAAGGCTAAAATAAAATATATTCATTGACTATTATTCCACATGAGAGGGCTTTCAAAATTGCTCGCTTTACCATTAATAGGCTATAACAAGTTCCGCGTGCTGTACAGTCACGTTNATAACAAGTTCCGCGTGCTGTACAGTCACGTTCAGTGCTCCGTTGTAAGCCACGCCACTTCTACCTTAGCGATGACGTAGGCAAGAGTGACTGTGCGATGGTTTCCCGCCGACTTCCGCGGCATGAGGCTAAGCCGGACGCCCCCAAACGCTTGAAAAATTCCTAGTGGAGATGTCGGGAATTGGACTCCTAACCCCCCGAGTGAGACGCACCATAGCCACGCGGTAGAGTACGCAGAGACAGCCACCATATTAATAAATCCACATATAACTAACTACAGAAAAAAATTTAGGCCTGCATCCTCACGATTCCTCCACGCTATCAATAGAGCAGGCGTATATCGACGTATAGGCTAGTCACGGTAAAGCGAGCACTTTGGAAGCCCTCTCATGTGGAATAATAGTCAATGAATATATTTTATTTGAGCAGCGTTGACCTCCGAGTGCGGTGTAATATACGCACTGTGTTTATTACTCACATATATGGCTTTTGCGTGCATGAGGTATGACAGCAAAAAGAAAACCAGGTTTAGGTAAAGACTTAAGTACATAATTTAAAAATCATGTTTGTAATGCTGGACGCGNACAGCAAAAAGAAAACCAGGTTTAGGTAAAGACTTAAGTACATAATTTAAAAATCATGTTTGTAATGCTGGACGCGTCGGTTCAGTTCTACTTAACTTCAAGAGTCTCATCTGTAATCTGGGCTTTTTCTCGGGAGTTTATTCTCCTTTGTAGTCTTGCGTATGCTAAACCATACACAATTTTTTTGTTGCATTTTGTGTTACAATTTTTTTTCATGTTTTTTTTTAAATTGATTTTTGTCTCATTTTTAAAGATACGGAAATTTGGTGAAATCATGTGTTAGTAGGGCAGACCNTTTTTTTTAAATTGATTTTTGTCTCATTTTTAAAGATACGGAAATTTGGTGAAATCATGTGTTAGTAGGGCAGACCACTAAGAATTGCATTTCGTTTTAGTTAGTTCGCGCTGAATTGAGCAGCTTCGATTCTCCCTGCAAAGTCGGCGTCGATGTAGGAATTGTAATTTCATGTTTTATCGTCGCATTAAAAGTGCGATGTTTAAACTTGTAGGCACTTTTAGCTCGGCCTCATGTGCCATGTTGAATTTTTCCTACGTGGCATAACTTTCTTTTCAATGAAATAACTACATATTTGTTATTATTAACACGTTTACATTTCACAAATGCTTTCAAATGCAGTCGCAAAGTTCTATCTACACGCTATCTGATAATTGTTGAACGACAAGAATCTCCTGATAATTTAAACATTATTCTACACTAGTAAAGTCATAATTAATTGGCCAAAAAGTATAGAATTATGTTTTCGTTTTACGGCATAATGTATATGTATATATTGCCTGAAAGGGGTATAATTTTAGTTTTAATTGTCCCTAAACTAATGAGATGAGCGTGGCGCGTGAAGCAAAGCTTTAAATTATTTAATTTTGTTTCTACTCATTTTACGCACAAATATATTGAACAATATTTAATAATAACAATATTTAACGATCACTTCCCCTTTATCAGGTAATAACACCATAGGCTCCTTACACCCTCAGCTGAAACACACCCCTTGTTTACAAAAGTTGGAGATTTCAAATTGACGCATCATTCGCTGCCAATTAAAAAAACAGAGACGTTTAAGTAAGTCCTCTTCCCCGTGCATACGTAATTGAGAAAAAAAAAAGTCGTCTGTGTAAATCACGATGCCCGTCATCCCAAGAAAACTCAACACGAGGCTTCAAACGAAGGCAAGCGGGTCAGGCATCCTTCCAATAACGAACACAATCAGCACAATCGCAACAACATGTTGACGTTCGTGATAATTTGACGATTTCCCTTGATTGGTGCTTGAATAAAGTGACCGGGTCTGTCGTGGTCATGTTAATTACGGCGGGAAGACACAAAATGGGCAGGAAAAGTATATCCTTGGCAAGGCTATCAAACGTGCCCTATTATCCGCGAACACCTCATACTTACATTATTGGCCGACCACTTAACTTGGAGACCGCGAGGAACTTTAAAGCGTGTAATAAACGCCTATAGTCTCCGCGGTTTCTTCGCACTTTTCCAATCAAACCTCTGGAAAATCACCCCATGAGTGACGTGTTTGGTCTTTTCCTAAATATGCCGCGTATCACAAGCGTTTTATACTTCTGTTAACATGAAAGTGTATGTCGTTTCATCAAACTGACATTTTACTTATATCTCACAGTTATAAAATAGGTGTATTGGTAATTGCTAATAAGAAATCATTCTCATGCAATATTGTTATTTAAATGAGTGCGCACGGATGCGGTGCGCAGCCTCTTTGGTGTAATTTTCTAGACCCGGTTAAGCTTTGTTTGCATGAGGCGGAGGAATATCCTGGAAGTAGACCTTTAGCAGGACTTCATAAAAGTGTGGAGTAACGGTGAATGGACTATAGCAACATGGGTGTGGAAGTCGAGAGGGTTGTGGGGATCCGAACCCCCGCTGAACTTATAACGACCCCCAATGGAATAACAGCGACCCTCACTTACTCCCGAATCATACTTTTAGTAAAATTGCTAGTTTACTTCAACTTTCGGACCGTCTCTTAAAATAAAAGTAGAGTTCGGTTTATTTTTAATTTTGATTCAATACCGAACGTTCTGTATTTTAAGACCTGCGTTCAGGATGAGGCGAGCAACACAGTACATTGCGGTAAGTTGAAACATTTCCCCGCCAATAAGTGGTAGCCAAGTCAATAACATTTTATTCTGAGTCCTAACAAAACATTTTAATAAGTCTTCTTGGTCACCAAGGACCCCTTCGCTCTGAAATGAGCGTGGACATGGAAGCCTCTTAGATGCGATTAAAAAAAACCTTAGTTAAGGCCCCCGCCTACCCGGTGCTTCAACTGCGCTGCAGAATGTTGTGAAGTACACGTTTATCTACGAGACGTGCTGATCTAAGAAAGGTACACATACATCAGACGATTGCTGGTGAGTGCTTTTCATGACGTCACGCATGTTACAAACACCATTTCAGAGTACTCCAAAAATGCTAAAAAAAAAAAACGGCTTTTTGAAAGCGTTGTAGCTCAAAATATACGTGTCAGGTACGTACAAAACTACTTAAGGGCCCTGCATTGAACCTTCCACAGACTTTCCACCAATAATAAACAGGGTCACCGCTGAAATTCCCATAGGTACTCGCAGTGCTACTAGAAGACTGAACGCCAGTTGAGAGCCTTGCGCTTAGCGGCGATGACGCACTTGATGCGCGTGGCAGTGTCGCCCTTATCGCTCCCGCGCTTNAGTTGAGAGCCTTGCGCTTAGCGGCGATGACGCACTTGATGCGCGTGGCAGTGTCGCCCTTATCGCTCCCGCGCTTCTCGGCCTCCGACGCTGATAAAAGCTGCAGGTAGGCGGGAGCGTTAAAGATAAACCCACGTTTGAAAAATAATATATATATGTTCTCTACGTACTCCCTTGTCTAGCAACAGCACATCGTGTGTTTTCCCCAGCTGTCGACCGCACAGGAGCAAATCTTTTTGAAGCTGAACTTCGCTTTAGACATACAACCAGCACTATCTGCGAGAATGCTCATTCAGCTAACAAAAGCTATTTGATTCTTCGCCCCTGTAGTGTAGGATTCGTCCTGTAATTTCTTCCGGAATTGCACTTGATGTTTCCACTTTCCAGTTATTTCTCGATGAGGTGAACACTTTTGTAAAATAAACTTTTGAAAAGATAGCCCGTGTTCTTAGCGCGTCGTTAGTGGTTGAGCTCTAATGCATCGAGTGACGTAAACCAGTTTCTACGTCATAGCTAGAGACCTGAAAAATTCGCAAGCTCAATGACCTGCAGACNACGTCATAGCTAGAGACCTGAAAAATTCGCAAGCTCAATGACCTGCAGACTAGACTCTACAGTCGTATGTAAAAATATGCCGATATCAGCTGCACATTGGTTGTCTGCTGTCACAGTGGAAGGCGATGATTGGGGCCAGCGTTCTACAGGAGGCGTCAAACACCGTGTGGACCAATGGCTAAAGTTACATAAACACGCGTGTTTTGAATTCTAGCTTGTCCCGAAATGAAACCGCGAATAATTCAGGTCTCTAGCTATAGCTTCTTAGTGAAAGTGGAATGTTTAATTTGGTGGCCAGTGAAATTTGTTGACTTTTGTGAACACAGCGCGTATGATTCTGTATAAAAAAGCACCCGCGGTGCAGTGATTGCGGAAATTCTCGCCCAAGGAGTTTGCCCAGCAGAAGCTAGAGAAGTGCATCGCGCTCTTGGGATCCAATCAGAGAGAGAGAGAGAGAGAGAGAGAGAGAGAGAGAGAGAGAGCCATGCATGTTTTATACCGTGGCAACCCCTCCGTCCAGCCAGTCTCTCCATAAAGATGGACTCAAACCATCAATCGCGTCCGCCAGTCGCCCGTCTGTCCGGCGGTCACGTGATCTTCGACCAATCGCAGAAATAATTTTTGTTGTATCCGTCAATCTGTCAGATATTTCTCGAACTTAACTTTCGAAGGACGGACGGATGGGCCATCGCCTTCTGACGACATTCCATAGACGCGAATACGCACTTTGAAACAAAATGCAAGTGGGTGGATATTTATCTTTGGTGGTACATTTAGGAATTTAAAATGCAAACAATAATTCAGTATAAATTTTTATCACGTGAAAAAAAATTATTTCCCCAAAATATGCTTCCAGCTAAAGAAAGAACACGACGTTAAGTTGTCATACTGAAAGTTTGCCGTACAGAAGAATTGGCAGACGACGGATTGTTGTGAATAGCTTTCAACCGACGCCAACGGACGAAAAACCAGACGGATGACTGACTGACGGACGGGCGACTGAAGGGTGCGACGGATGGCTGTGAGCCCGGCCTAACACTCTGCTTCGAACAACACTTTCCTACGAACAGTGCTTTGCGGCAGACAACACACCTTAGTCCAAAGTCATTCAATTAGCGACCCAAGGACTACCTGCAGCCTTCCAAACTCGTCAGATTAGCCCACAAACATTACATTTCATCAGCTATTATTTAAAATATATACTTTTCAATACAATTGCCTAATTTAACATACATTTTACGTTAAATATCACTAGCGTACAACATGTAATAAAATTACATATTATTTCACTCGTTACGTTTTCACCTAAGTCGGCTATATTCCATTCACGGTTACTTCCGACTTTTCTGGAGCCCTGATAAAGTTCTACTTACAGTATATTCCTCCGCCTCATGCAAACAAAGCTTAATCGAGTCTAAAAAATTACACCAAAGAAATAACGCACCACATTCATGCGCACTCAGTGTAACAATATTTTGCACAATAATTATTTCTTACTAGGCAATACCAACACACCTGTTTTATCACTGAATTTTATTCATATTAACAATGAATGAAATTATTATAAATTACTTGTAAAATTAAATTAAAAGTTCAATTTAACCAAAAATAAGGTAATTTTATGTTAACAGAAGTATAAAACGCTTGTGCTACATAGCATATTTATGAAATAACTAAAGACTTCATACTTGGTTTTTTTTTTCAAAGGTTTTATTCAAAAAGTGTGAAGAAACAGCGAACAGACTACATGTATAATTTACGCCTGTCGTGTGACGGTTTAGGAATTTTAGAGCGACGCTGGCCCACAACCCCCCCNACGTTTTCACCTAAGTCGGCTATATTCCATTCACGGTTACTTCCGACTTTTCTGGAGCCCTGATAAAGTTCTACTTCCAGTATATTCCTCCGCCTCATGCAAACAAAGCTTAATCGAGTCTAAAAAATTACACCAAAGAAATAACGCACCACATTCATGTGCACTCAGTGTAACAATATTTTGCACAATAATTATTTCTTACTAGGCAATACCAACACACCTGTTTTATCACTGAATTTTATTCATATTAACAATGAATGAAATTATTATAAATTACTTGTAAAATTAAATTAAAAGTTCAATTAAACCAAAAATAAGGTAATTTTATGTTAACAGAAGTATAAAACGCTTGTGCTACATAGCATATTTATTAAATAACTAAAGACTTCATACTTGGTTTTTTTTTTTCAAAGGTTTTATTCAAAAAGTGTGAAGAAACAGCGAACAGACTACATGTATAATTTACGCCTGTAGTGTGACGGCTTAGGAATTGGATAGCCCTGCGGAGCTTAATTCCTAGCATATCGATACCTCAGTACAACAGTGTGACAACTTAAAAGATTTGATTTTTTTTTTTTTTAATTAATCACCTTACAATAAGCAGTACAGAAATATGAGAAAGTTTTACAATTTTAAATCTAACAGTTACAATTTTGCACGTGATGATGTAGCGTGAAATTGCGCTGTAGTAAAGTGTCTTGTTAATACAACACTGTTCCTCCTGAAAAATAGAATATTTTGAATTTTTAACCCTACTGTACTCAGGTATCGATATTATCCTGAGTATACTCGATCAAGAAGGGCATGCTGCAGAGTATGCGAAATAGATCGCCAGCGTTGTGCAAAGTCAGAAGCTAGCACCGGGGCTGAGACCCGATGAGGGCGAAATGAGGTGAGAATGGAACAGTGCCGGAATGCAAGGTAGGAAACGAGAGATCCCCGAGAAAACCCGCTGACCAGTGGCATCGTCCGGCACGACTCCCACTTGCGAAAATTCGTGAGTGACCCGGCCGAGGATTGATCCCGGTTCGCCGTGGTGGGAGGCGAGCAGTCTAACCACTCAGCCACCGCAGCCCTTCCTTTCGACGGGATGTCGCTATTGTTTGCTGTTGACACTCCAACAGTTTGCTTCTTGTGCCATGGACCAACAGGAACGCTTTTCATAACTTACATTGTAAAAGTTTTGTAAGGAACTCGTAAGTCCCTATCCGACACAAATTTATNACCAACAGGAACGCTTTTCATAACTTACATTGTAAAAGTTTTGTAAGGAACTCGTAAGTCCCTATCCGACACAAATTTATCTTGTGTTCAACTGAAACTAAAAATTGAAGATGTAAGTAAAGGGGTTAAAAACTTTACTGCTTCTCATGCTAGTGCCGCAGTGATAAACATGATGTCAACCATGTTATGTTTTAGTGTGATAAGCTGCAAGCCCGCAACACAAAGTGCGCAATATTACTTTTACTGTGGTTTGTTCTCTCCTTATTGTACATAATTTATTGAAATATCTGCGAACCTAAGTATAGTCTGCCTCGCGAACGAGCCCACTTTTTTTTGACAGTTCTGAAGGCACTCCTGTTTTACAAGAGTACTATTAAAACTGTCAAAAATGTGCACTCTTTCGCGTGAGACAGAGTATAGCTGTGAAGCTGCCAACTTATTCCTACTTGACATTCATGTTAGCATGTGACCTCATGCTAACATGTAAAATGCGACTGAATTGTCTATGATTTCGCTAGGCTTTATATTCATGGACCTGGCGCTTAACATCGTCGTATAATCAATTTCAGTGAAGACGGCTTCCGATCCTCTCTCGCTTTTTATTTTCTGATTTGCGATCGAGGTGGTATGACGTATAAATTTGCAATCCCCATATCTATGTTTGTGTTTCATTTGACGCTTTTGTCACTCGCAGAGGATTCTGTTGACAATGCAGGCTTTTCCTAATTGCGTGATTTGTGTGCCGTTTTCGGCAGTCACGTGTTACGTCCTCTTTGATCAATGCAGAATGAAAATGGCGTGGAGAGCTCATTCCAGCTGCGCAGTAACCAATATCTCTGCAAAAACATTAGACTGTTAATAATTTTTCTCCCTGACAGCTCTATAGAAACAATGTGAATAGGCTTCGAGGTTAGAACACTGCTATGTAAGTTATTCCTATCTTCAAGTACACTCTAAGAAATTATTCGGAATTTTGCCATACAAGTGTATACGCTTAGTGAGAAAGCGGGAATGGTAACCCCCCCCCCCCNCCTACATTTGCTCAGGAAACAGTCAAATGCACAGGGAAGATACCAACTTTGTATAGTAGCGACGCTTAACATTCCTATATTTGCACCTTCATGTGTGGTATTATTTCCATGTGAATAGGTTAAAAACTTCCATTACAGTTTAGGAAGTTTACCAGAATTTTTTTTTTACAGTGTATGTAAGTAATTTCTGTGAAAAGTTTGTTTGCATGCTGATCTACTTTTATTGCAAGGTAGAATAAGCTCTGGTTAGTCAAAATATTTAATCCAAATGAAAGGACGGATCAGTTGAGAAACCGAATGTCAACAAACACGTTCGTCATAGTTCTGTTGGCGATGGACGAGTGAATGTCGGGAGGTGGGGGCAAGGTTTGGGCGGCTTTTAACAGCGACGTCTTGGGAGTGAGGGTGAATATGGAGCAACGCCGGAACGTNGTATTTTTAGACGTAACTCCGTATATTTAGACGTATACACGACACGTAACTCCGTATATTAAGACGTATACACGACACGTAACTCCGCATATTAAGACGTATACACGACATGTAACTCCGTATATTTAGACGTATACATGACATGTAACTCCGTATTTTTAGACGTAACTCCGTATATTTAGACGTATACACGACACGTAACTCCGTATATTAAGACGTATACACGATACGTAACTCCGTATATTAAGACGTATACACGATTTGTAACTCCGTATATTTAGACGTATACGTGACATGTAACTCCGTATTTTTAGACGTATACACGACATGTAACTCCGTATATTTAGACGTATACATGACATGTAACTCCGTATTTTTAGACGTAACTCCGTATATTTAGACGTATACACGACACGTAACTCCGTATATTAAGACGTATACACGATTTGTAACTCCGTATATTTAGACGTATACGTGACATGTAACTCCGTATTTTTAGACGTATACACGACATGTAACTCCGTATATTTAGACGTATACATGACATGTAACTCCGTATATTAAGACGTATACACGACACGTAACTCCGTATATTAAGACGTATACGCGATTTGTAACTTCGTATATTTAGACGTATACACGACATGTAACTCCGTATATTTAGACGTATACACGACGTGTAACTCCGTATATTTAGACGTATACACGACATGTAACTCCGTATATTTAGACGTATACACGACATGTAACTCCGTATATTTAGACGTATACACGACATGTAACTCCGTATATTTAGACGTATACACGACATGTAACTCCGTATATTTAGACGTATACACGACATGTAACTCCGTATATTTAGACGTATACACGACATGTAACTCCGTATATTTAGACGTATACACGACATGTAACTCCGTATATTTAGACGTATACATGGCATGGCAGCAATCTAAGACAAGTATTTCCGTTTCAGTGAAGTTTTATTGAAGATGTGATCTTTGGATTAGTCGTCACTAAAATTGATTTGTTTCCATTCCGTATAAATCGCAGTGGTGCGGTAATTAAACCTGACATTTCTATTTTAAAAAAAACCACATCGTCAATTGATCGAAACATGGCTGAGTCCCCTAACTTTGAATGTGGAGAGAGAGAGAGAGAGAGAGAGAGAGCGGGATATAATCACACTCTCTTACATTGTCGCATGGTGCAGGCTCGTAAGTTTGTTATTCGAACGACTACTCAAACATTAGCATTATTGCGCCGTTTTAACAAAGACTGTGTAACACATAGAAAACTTATATTTATTTTAATAATTATTTTTCATCATTTGATTATCTGAGATACTAGTCGTATGTCATTTGAGATTGAAAATTTGTTTACCTAACCTAAAAACCATATGTAGATGTAGTAAGAATTATTTATTTATTTATTTTGACAATGTTTTTATGTAGGTTAGAAGTTTATCAGCCATCAGAACTGAGAGTCTCATTTGTTTACACGTAATAGGAAGTAATATTTTTAAAGTAGGAACTTGTAAAAAAAATAATTTTTTCTTCAGAGAGAAAGTTGTCAACATTTTTTTTTATGTGCAGAATTGTATTTTGTAATTATGTGAGGCGATACTAGCTAGCCTATGAGAGAAACTGTTTTCTTAAAACGCNATGTGCAGAATTGTATTTTGTAATTATGTGAGGCGATACTAGCTAGCCTATGAGAGAAACTGTTTTCTTAAAACGCAATATTGTTGAAATTTTTATTTTCTCCGGGGATGTTTTAACTGATTAAAGAAGGTTAAGAAGCCATATTGGGTTTTTCGCTAGGGTTGTTGTTATCTGAGGTGATCAGACTCCCCCTCCGCAAAATCAGCTAGGAATTTGATGTAATTTATTGCTAAACGAGTTCGAATTGTAACAAAATAAGGCATTTACGTTGGTACGAAGACGTGGTAATGTTTTTAAGTCTAGAAGAGGCCTGTGTTCGGACGACAGCCGTGTTTTAAATGTTGGGTATGGTTCACCTTCCGCGTTCATTCCAAGCGAGTGTGCTAAGACAGTAGTGTGCACATACAAGCCCATGAGTTTCTTATTTAGGGACGAATTTTAGACACAGAGGAGGAACAACTACAGCGGCGGAGACGTCTGCATTTTTAATTTTGCGTGTGCTGGTTCGACTAGATGATATGCCAACGACGATCAGCATTTTCATTTACAGATAAGTCTGAACAATCTCAACAACGTGCAGCTATCTTTAATTAAAAATTGTATTCTGCGTCACTATTAAATTATTCTAGTTTTCCAGTTTGCACAAACTTAACACGAATATCCTGTATGACTGAGAAATGTTCATCAACATACTTTCCATGTTCAGACGTAAATATTGGCAAGCTAGTGTCGGCATCAATCTCTATATAAGTTGTCGATTGGTGAATTAAACTTATGAGAGTATGTTATTAATTGAAAGTAGAATTTTATTTTTTTAATACGCAGTTCTATTTGAATATATAAGCTGCCCGCCCATATTCTATTCTCAAACATTGCTTCATACATTTTATTAAATCTTTGCGTGAATCGGAGCTGCCACTGTTTCATTTTTAGTAGTTATTCAGTAGCTAGCTGTTGTATTTTTTGTTTTGTTTTAGTATGTTGACTTACAGATAGCTGAAAAACGGTTTCGTAAGGGTCTGTCAAGTTGTATAGAAGAAGCTGAGGGTTGGTAAGTTCTTATTGGTGGTCGCATACCTGCTGGGCCTTATTTCCACGCATCTGTCTGCAGTGTTACCCAGGCAAGAAACTCTCACGAGGCATATACTAATTATTATTTATTGTTACATTCGACCATACAAACATNTTATTTATTGTTACATTCGACCATACAAACATTAGTATACCTCCGCCGTTTTAACTGAGACACTCTCTTGTTACCTGTACAAGACGATATTTACAACACTTTATTTGAACTTCCTCGTGCAAAATAGCCGTCGCTGTATCGGTCATATCTGCGAATGAAATACCGAATAAAGACCTCACTGACAGAAGAGCTCAGCAAAATAGCGTGAGTGAAGAGATCTGGGCGGCTCTTAACATCGAGGTCNTGCGAATGAAATACCGAATAAAGACCTCACTGACAGAAGAGCTCAGCAAAATAGCGTGAGTGAAGAGATCTGGGCGGACCTCGAGAGCCGATGAGGATGAAGCGAGGCGAGGATGGAGCAACGCCGTAATGCAAGGTCGGGGGAAACGGGAGATCCCCGAGAAAATCCGCCGACCAGCGGCATCGTCCGGCACGATTCCCACTTTCGAAAAAAAATCCGGGAGTGACCCCGCCGGGAATCGAACCCGGTTCGCCTCGGTGGGAGGCGAGCAGGCTAACCGCTGAGCCACCGCAGCCTCAAAATGGCGTGGACTATCTTCCGTGTCTTTCAGGTGTTTGTTATGTGCCACGACTTCGCTAACGTCAGTGCAGTTCGTATGCGTGTTATATTGCCCCGTCACGAAACAACGCATGTGTTTACAACCAAGTTACGTAGATGAGGATAGGTAGCTGATTTCCCGCCCGGCTGTGCGGGGAGCGAAGGCCAGAAAGTAGCCCAGCAACAACCAGAATTTCCCGAGCAATCGAAAACACTATTTGGTTGAGGCCGACCGAAATCCACGCCGTACGAAAATGGTTTAGCGGTGAGCAGACACGCCTCCCCTTGCTGAATTTCCGTGACCCGAGCTTCCAAACATGAGTGCATGTTCACGCCTGCAGTGCAGGATTCCTCCGAGACCCCTAACTAGCGTGCCACCAGCAAACTGTCTTCAGATAACATAACGAAGGAAAAAAAAACATGCAAGTTCTAAAAAAAATTACGATAGTTTACATGGGGGTTCCGGAGCTTGGCCTCCTTGACTGACCCCCTCATATAAATTTAATGTGCTCTGCAGTTTTAATAATTAATTTTTTTTTTACCAAGAAGTGTGTATGGCAGCAGCAACTACCTACCGTGTTACTCTAAGAAAAATTCTGTTTTTGCTTTAAAAGTATTGAATACCAAAAAGAAAAAAATAAGAATTTTATATTTGTACCAAATATTGTTCAACTCATACGCGTTGTATGTGATAACATTTTCGTCGAATGAAATAATTTTGAACTTTATATTTTTTGAATAATTTGATGTCAAATACAAAATTCTTCTGTTTTGCTGCATTCGTAATAACAAATACTAGCAGAGTTGTACTGATGAAAAAAATTATAAAGTAAACTAATGCCATGGGCTACCGCGTGACACACATGTAATTAACAAATAATAAACCATACACATATATATTAAAAAAATTAATATATAAATTTTGTTTGGATATTTTAAACATTTTTAAAATGATATATTTACTCTTACGTGATGATTACATATATGTCAAGTCCATGGCATTAGTTTACGTTGTAATTTCTTTTTCATTTGTACAACTTAGTTAGTATTTGTTATTATGGCTGCAACACAAAATAAAGTTGTTGTATTTTACATCAAATTATTCAAACAATATACAGTGTAAAAAAATTTTATTCCCGGAAAATGTCATTATACAAGTTGAACAATGTTTGGTACAAATATAAAATTATTAATTTTTTTGTTATCCGACACCTTTAATGTCGCACCCAAGTCACGCTGAGGAATATCCCCCCCCCCCTTTTTTTTT
>NQII01004188.1:49293-67553 GCA_002778355.1 Clitarchus hookeri
CCTTTTTTTTTTCAACACTTCCCAAATTTCTTTGGTTGGATTCAAAATACATATCCTTACTTGTAAATTTCTGTTCTTCTGAAATTGGTCCAAAATAATATATATTTATATATGTAAGCATTTTCATTATTTTTTCTTTCTCTTAGAATAAACCTAATAATATACAACCAAAACTGTACGAGCTTATATTATTTTTTTAATCTTTCCTGGCAAAAATTTGTATTCGCAGGACATTTATTTGCCGAAATACGCGTAGACGCGTGAAGAACAGTGTACAGAAAATATGTCCGGATTTCTAACTCAGAAGGTTAAAGTAGAGTAACTTCCAATGTATCACTGCGCCAAACCGTACAGCATACATAGTTCATTTAAATGAAATACGCCTTTAAAAGTGTCAGAAAAGTATGGTTTTAGTTGCATATGAAAGAAGAAATCATATATTATGTAACGATGTAAAAATGTTGTTACAATTTACTTATTTAAATGTATAAAAAATCAGTAAGTGTATAATCAAAATGTAAGTGTATTTTCTTTCTAAATGATTAGAAAAGCTCATTTTGCTTTTTAAAAAAAAATCTAGCAAGATTATTGGTAGNATGTATAAAAAATCAGTAAGTGTATAATCAAAATGTAAGTGTATTTTCTTTCTAAATGATTAGAAAAGCTCATTTTACTTTTTAAAAAAAAATCTAGCAAGATTATTGGTGGTAAATTGAGCACTTCTGAAAGCCATGCTTGAGATATACTTGTATGCATACTGTGTATTATTCCGCCATATGTAAAATTAACATTGCTATGGGCCTGANAACTGCTGTCAATTAGAGCTCTGACCAAGCTCAAACATCTACTCGTTATGAACGAATGTCTGGGAGAGTGCACACACATCAAACAGCCTGATGTGAGAATTAACAGCCAGAAGTGGCCTTAACACAGGCCTGAATGCAATTTGTCAAATCCTGAGGTGCGCTCTCTATTATACTGCTCAGAAGGATGTCTCCTGTTACACCCAGTGGGCTCAGGCGCAGGAGGAGCAGTCGTGGTCAAACTTGCTACACCAAGTGTGTAGAATACATGCTATGGGTCTGATTACTTTATTCATGCAAGTGAAACTGTGGAATTATTACACAATGTAAATATTTTACAAATTTCCTTATTCTTATACTTTTGTACATTAAAAAAAGAGAAAGCAAATTAAATTATTTCAGTATTCATAAACATTTACCTAACACACTCAACTTTTAAACATGGAACTACTTACCCTCCGTCATTGCCAACTTTACTGAGAGAATGCTAGTCAGTGTGCCCGTTAAAATATTAGCAGATAGGGACCGTGGCATTTTTCAACAACGGTTGGTTTCAAAAGTGCCCATATAACAACTGTGAACAACCTATTAGTCTGATTCTGTGTGGTAAACAATTTGTAATGTTGTTTACGAATTTTTTAGTAATTTNAACTGTGAACAACCTATTAGTCTGATTCTGTGTGGTAAACAATTTGTAATGTTGTTTACGAATTTTTTAGTAATTTATTTATTTCAGTAATGAAAGCTATCATGTTTATAACTAAAATGGATGTGCGTAAAATCTGTTGTTAAAAATGTTTTNATTTATTTCAGTAATGAAAGCTATCATGTTTATAACTAAAATGGATGTGCGTAAAATCTGTTGTTAAAAATGTTTTTTTTAAATACTAGTTCAAAATAATTTCTTACATACAACCATATTAATTATTATAATTATCCTACTTTACTAAGGTTTTCTTGAAAAATGTGCCTTCCCTAGTCCCCAGAATGTAAATATGCTTAAATTGTGATAAACGTATACTCGTATTAATAATTTTTTAAAACACTTCAATAAGTAATTTGTAGCAAAATATATGCATTCTTTTCTTATATGCGACATAAATCGTTACTTGAACTCGCTGTTGTACAGTCCGGCATGGTGTTCTACTGGAAGCCACTATACTTCTAACTGACACTGAAACTGAAGGCACTGCAGCCCCCACCATGATGTTTAAATTCGTAGTTATCTGAGCCAATTAAGACACGGTCTTAATTTACCTCGTAAGGAACACTGCTGCATTTTTCAGTGATTTGAAAATTAATGACGTTTTACAAAAACAATTTGATGTTTGTTTAGGTCAGAAGATAATACGTGCTGATGTGTATAGTCTATTTTTGAATCATTCCGTTACCGCGAATGGATCATAACTGTAAAAAACACGTCTAAAACTGTTAAAAGAAGGAAGAAAAGGAGTGCTCTTGTCTTACATAACGTAGGACGCGGTGTGTGGTGGGGGGCGGGGGTTCGATCTTGTGCATATTTATGTGTGTGTCAGTCGTTCTAGGAATAGATTCATAAGTTTGTTACAATAGCAGAACGTTCATTGATGTCTTTTTACATGATTTTACGCAAGTTGGGAGCAGGACTTTCACTTTTTATTTCCTTCCCGTTACGTTCTCCATCTAGTGATGATGGGCGAAAAGAAAAAAAAAAGTTGCTGGACGCGTCGCATGCGGTTCATTGCACTGCATTAGCCGTCTGCCTGCGGCCTTCGGCTCGCCGGCGTGCAGGTTTCACTGACCTTCCGCAACACACGCCGCTGGAGCTGCACGAGCCAGTTGTTGGCCTCAGGAGCGTACCAGGCCTCTATTATCCTCCTCTTCCTCCCTTTCTCGGTCACACACACACACACACTCTCTCTCTCTCTCTCTCTCTCTCTGTCTCTCTGCGCGCATGCGCGAAAAGTGGGGTTCCTAACCTCTCCGCCCCCCTGTCTGTACCAACACTTCNCTCTCTGTCTCTCTGCGCGCATGCGCGAAAAGTGGGGTTCCTAACCTCTCCGCCCCCCTGTCTGTACCAACACTTCTCAAGCAATGGCGGAGTAATGAGCGTTTAATAATTCTTAAGAGTGCCGGGTAATCATAAACCCTGGTACCTTCTGAACGTCTGAGAAAATTGTATAGTCCATTCACGGTTACTTCACACTTTCCTGAAGACCTGCTAAAGTTCTACTTCCAGGATATTACTCCGCCTCGTGCAAACAAAGCTTGACTTAAGTCTAGAAAATACAACGCACCGCGGCATTCGTGCGCACTCACTTTTAATAATATTTTGAGTGAGAACTGTGTCGTGCTAGGCATTGCCAACACACATATTTTATCACTGTTTTTTATCCACATTAATTATAAATGAAATATTATGATTTATAAATATTTTATAAATAAAAGTTTAATTGAATGAAAAATAAGACACTTTCATGTTAACAGAAGTATAAAACGCTCGTGNAATATTTTATAAATAAAAGTTTAATTGAATGAAAAATAAGACACTTTCATGTTAACAGAAGTATAAAACGCTCGTGACACGTGACATATTTAGGAGACAAACAAACACGTCATACTTGGGGCGATTTTTCAAAGGTTTGATTCAAAAAGTGTGAAGAATCCGCGAATACACTATACACAGTGTCGTTCGTAGCAATGGATTGGAAATATTCGCAAATTCATTTTAGGACAAGCTAGACTTCAAACACATGTACATCTCCGCTGTGTTTGCAATTGGATCACAGTTGATTAGACACGCCCAGGTGAACTCTGAGCCAATAACAGACCTGCAAGGAAACAAGCAGCGAATCCCGTGCCACCTGGTCTGAGGTAAAACACTGGCTATACACTGGGGCAGGAGGCGATGAACAGAAAGCTGAATCTGTAAAATACATAGGATCGTGTAGTCCTAGCCTACAGGCCGTCTAATACGCGAGATTTTCCTGTCCCTATTTATACCTCTTAACACCGGAGTGCAATCTCTTCTGCTTAAGACAACGCCCTTTCAAACGGGCTTTCTTTTTTTTTTTTTATGGCTAGCGTTTAGACTTTCCTCCGTATCGTGGAGCACGCAGCATACCAATTAATCCAGGAATAATTGGTGGAGTTTTGTCAGCTTCTCGGCAGTAGGGGTGGGTCGTACAGTGTCGTCACCGTTTCCTCCTCTCTCTTTGTAGCATTGTTAAGACAAAGGCGTACTTCGGAAGGCAGCCATGGCCTCTATCACGGCCACCACTACCGGTCCCTGTAAAGGACATGCCCTCGGCGGCGGTGGACTTGGCACGTCCTCCTCCTGCGCGGTCCTTGCAACGCACGCCTCGAAGCCACTGCCAATAAAACTAAAGTCCATACAAACATATGAACATAACGAAATAGTGTATATCAGTCTGGTCGCGGTGTTTTTACACTTGTCGAATGAAACCTTTTGGAATTCGCCCCATGTATGACGCGTGTGCTTGTTTACAAAATATCTCACGCAGGCCTATCATATGCGTTTTATACTTGCGGTCACATAACCGTATCTTATTTTTTGCCAAAATAAACTTTTACTTATATTTTATTTATAAATTATAATATTCCATGTATATATTTAAAAAATAGAAATAAAACAAATGTGTTGGTAATATATATTAAGAAATAGTTCTTATGCAAAATGTAACTAATACAGTGCGTTGTCCCTTTGGTGTAATTTTCTAGACTTGGTTAAGCTTTGTTTGCACGAGGCGGAGGAATAGCCCGCAAGTAGAACTTAAGCAGGGCTTCAGAAAATTTGTTATGAATGGACTATAATGAAATTATTACATTCAAGTAAGACACTATTCTCATGTATAGGCTGTTCAAGCTAAAGAGGGAGTTTCTGAAAGCTCTGCCTGGGATATAATTTTCTACTAATTTTGTAACCTTCCGCCAAATGCAAACTACCACAGGCCTTACTATCCAAGTGAAGATTTGGAATTTTTAGGAACGTAAACGTGTTACTGATATGCTAATTCATACTCTAATGTGTATTATGCAAAAAATACCGCCAACTTGATTTGCCATTAATTTAAGCATTATAGTCCCTTCACGGTTACTTCAGACTTTTCTGAAGCCCTGCTGAAGTTCTACTTCCAGGATATTCCTCCGCCTCGTGCAAACGAATCTTAACCGATTCTAGAATATCACACAAAAGGGACAACACACCGCATTCGTTCGCACTCAGTGTAATAATATTGTGGATAAGAACTATTTATTACTAGACATTACCAACACACGTATTTTCTCACTTTTTTTATTCATACTAATTTTAAATTAAGTATAATCATTGATTGAAAAAGTGTAAATAAAAGTTAGATTCTACCTAAAATAAGGTACATTTATGTTTACACAAATATAAAACGCCTGTGATACATGACGTATTTAGGAAACAGCTGAAATGTCATACATAGGTTAATTTTTCAAAGGATTGATTCAAAAAGTGTGAAAATACCCCGGATATACTATACATAAACTAGCAGTATGTTAAGACGTACCTCATTTGCTGCCAACTCGGTTGGGCGCCGGCATTTCTGTGCCCACGGTAGCGAAAGTGCAGTTAACGGCCAGTCTTTATTTTCACTTGTTGGCTTCAAAAGTGCTGGCTTTACCCTGGGTAGACTATAGTTTCGACAGTAATAGATACTCAGAGTATCACGCTAGAGGTAACGTTTGCCCAGAAAATAATCAGGTGTGGGTATATCTGCAGGACTTCCTTCTTGCATCCGTAAGATGCGCGCAGCAGTCCTTGGTACGTGTTAGAGTAGTT
Source organism: Clitarchus hookeri (assembly GCA_002778355.1). NCBI lineage: Eukaryota > Metazoa > Arthropoda > Insecta > Phasmatodea > Phasmatidae > Clitarchus > Clitarchus hookeri. The sequence continues at coordinate 54,904 of NQII01004188.1, forward strand.
GGACGTCTACTAGATATGATTCAGACATGTCGTGCTGTGTGGGTACTCCCTACGGTGCTAGGGAGTACCCTAGGGCTAGCTAAATATTCACTTCTTGTTTATTGTGTTTATTTTATTCTGACACAAAGTCAGCTCTAGCAGGCCGGTTTACAATTTGTCGACTAACATTTTTATTTTATATTGTACCTACAATTTTGGAGGTATTGGTATACGACGTGGCATTCAAAAGAGGTACATATATAAATATGTTATACGTAGTGAATAACGTATAAAAATTTCAAGAGTAATTTTATATTAGTTTCCTGCTACTGGCATATACATTTCTAATTTCTACCTTTATGGAATGCTAATGAAACATGAGATTTTTATATATTTATTTTTAATTATCAGGTGTTTTGAGGGTGGCTCCTGTACTGCGACAATGTCCTAGTAGTGTAACACTAAATATTCAGGAATGGGGGAGGAATTAAAAGAAACATTTTGTAGGTCATTATCAATTATATTAGGAAGCAGGTGTCTATTATCAAATCATTATGTTTTTGAGTTCAATTTTTTTTTTCCTCGTTTTGTTTTCTCCTGTCGATTTTCCGTAACACTCTTCAGTTAGGTTCATTATGCCGTAGATAATCGAATTTTGGCCTCATGCGTCATGCGTGTGTGATACACACTTGCTTTTTGGATGTAAGCTGTTCACGGTAAACTGAGCACATTTGAAGCCCTGCTTAAGATCTACTTGTAAGCACATTGTTTATTCTTCCACCAAGCGTGAAATTAACATTGCAATGGGCCTAATGACTTTATTCATGCTTGGCAATGGATGAAGTCCATCTAAAGTATGAACGCAATCACAATTTCACATTTGTTCGTGGTATATTCACACGTTCGTAATCAAACCTTTGAAAAATCACGCCATGTGTGATGTGTCTGGTTGTTTTGGAAATATTTATATATCATAAAACGTTTATACGTGTGTCAACATAGAAGTATCTCATTTTTGGCCAAGTTAAAACATTAAGTTGAATATTATGCGTATAGTGTAATATTTCGTTAATAATAAGTTCCGATGGAAACTGAGAGAAAGCAGGTGTGTTGGGTGATTCTTGGCAAGACGTAGTTCCCATGCAGAATATCATTAAACTGAGCGCGCGCGAACACGGTGCGCGTAATTCCCTGGGACTTGGTTCAACTTTGTTCGCATCGGGCGGAGGAATGTCCTGGAAGTAGAGCTTTATGGGAGCTTCAGAACAGCTGGGAGTGCTAACAGAGAATGGACTATAGTTGGCTACTCTGCGAGCGAAGCACGCCGGCGAGGTATGGCTNGCGCAGAATATATATATATATATATATATATATATATATATATATATACGTATAAAAAAGCCGGGCCGTTAGTTTGAGAGAGAGAGCACGAGGAGGGGGGTGGACGGGAGCCTCCAGCCGCCGGTGACGGAATTATAAATAACCGCTATTTATCGCAGCGCCGAGCGAATCGCGGGGGACGCGCAGCGCTCGTCTCGTCTCGTCGCCATCCAAACATTTTACGAGCTCGTCGTCGAGGTGGGGCGAGTGTCGGGGGCTTTCCGCGAACGGCTGTGGAGTTTACAATGGAAATATTATGCGTTTTATTTTTTTTTGTGTGTGTGGAGAAGAACTTAGTCGTGTTTTCTTACGCATCGGTTTCCAATGGAACTTATCAGGTTGTGCGCGTTCTTGGGAGTTCCTTCCGCGTTCACGGTAAAAGAGAGCGCTTTTGAAGCCCCAGTTACTTTTTTCCTGTCAGCCTTTTTTTACCCTGCCATCACTTTTTTTTTCTTTAATAAATGGCCGTGCGAGTAATAAACACTCTGTATACATCTCACCGTACTAGAAAATTAACGTCTAAAGCTACAATAAAATATAGTAATTGACTATTATTCGAAATGAGAGGGCTTCAAAAAGTAATCACGTTACCGTGAGTAGTCTATAGTTATATTTTATATCTTAGTGAGACCTGTGATGCGACGACCAATCAGAACAGATCAGTCGGCTTAGGTGGCGGTAATATGTTATTTACAGTAATACAAGTACAAAAAAAAAACATTAAAAATGCGCGTGTGTGCACTTGTTTACAATTATATTTGTTACAAAAATTAGCTCATCTGATAGAAAATGTCTGCTTTGAAGTATGATCTGTTTAAATACGGTTTTTGATATACGAGGTTAGGTTAGGAACAACAGTAAACATGGCAGGCTTGTCGCCCGTTTCCATTGGCTGGAATTAAGAATTAAAACACTGTATTGGGAACTGAAAATAGAAAAAAACGAGAGTGGAGCCGGGAGAAACTGGAGATACTGCGGCCACTCACGAGAAAGCGGCGAGGCACCGATTACGCACGTGCTGTGACGTCAACTGCACTACTGCGTTTAAGTAGCCGGCGTGCAGCACGGGGCAAAACACAGTTTATCTTGCAACAGTTCACCACACGCCGCAGGTTCTTAGTGAGTTGCAATTCAGCGAGTTTCCCTCCGGGTACAACCGACGTGTGTGCCATATTATTTTTTTTTGTCGCTGCTTATTAAGGCCCCCGCCTACCTGGTGCTTGAACTGCGTTGCAGTGTGTTAGTAATACGCGTTTTTCTGCGAAATTATTAAACGTGCGTCCAGTGTGCTCATCTACGAAAAGAAAACAGACTTCAGACGAGGGCTGTTGAGTGCTTTCAACACGTCACGCACATTAGAAACACCATTTTTTTTTTATTACTAAAAACGACTTTTTCAAAGTATCGTATCTCAGAATATACGCGTCAGAGATATACAAAACTACTCGAGGGCCCTCCACAGAACCTTCCTACAGATTTTCAACAAAAAAAAAAAGCATACGGTTACCGCTGAAAGTCCCATAGGTACACGCAGTGCAACTTTCAACACTGCACGTCAGTTCAGAGCCTTGCGCTTAGAGGTGATGGCGTACTAGATGCGTGTGGCAGTGTCGCACTTATCGCTCCCGCGCCTCTTGGCCTCAAACGCGGAAAAAAACTCCAGGTAGACGGGAGCCTATAAGGTCGGATTTACGATTAAAAACGTTAGGGAGCGGTTCGTGATCATCGTGTTACGTGTCGTGTAGGAGCGTCTTGGACGTGTAGGAAATGGCAATTTTATTATTTCCTGTCGTGCACATAAATCAAAGGACAAATGAAGAATAAGATATATAATATTCTATAAATTTAAATATATAATTTCTAACAGAAAATTTACGTTTTTATTTCTGTTACTCCTTAATGCGTCTAAATTATTATATTTACTAATTAATTACTGCTTCACTAAAATCAAGTTAATTTCTATTCGCGTGTGAGTGGTTGAACATGACGTGCACATTCACTATAAACCACACATTTTTGTGAACGTTCTATGCAGACGTCATTTACGTACACGAAATTGATCATGGACAGACCTTAAGGCTGCCGCCTACCTGGAATTATTTTCCGCATTAGTGGCCAAGAGGCGCGGGGGCGATAAGGGCGACACTGCCACGCGCATCAAGCGCGCATTGCTGGCGTGCATTGCTCTCGTCGTCCTGAGTGTTCTAGTGGTAAAAGTTCCCGGTGGAACCGGCGCTGGCCTCACCAAACCTCTGACTTTCGACTTGTACGATAACTCCCACAAACAAAAAGCTAGATCGGCTATTTTTGATCTCGCTGGAAACCACCGGGAACTTTGCATTTTTGATCTGGCATGCTGTGTCCAGAATCAATTTAAAAGACAAAAACTAGCATATTGCATACATACCTAACGCGTCCGCGCATATCCTTCTTGCACGGTAAAATTAAGCATGACGGTATACCCTTAACTGCTATTCGCTGTTCAGTGCGCTCGAGTGTGTCGTAGGACTCAGATTTGATGGACAACCGGTAAACCAGAATTGTTCCCCGCCTCCTCGTCCTCCGAGCGCAAGGGACATATAGTACTACACCACACTGCAGTCTATCGAAACCGTCACATTANCCCGCCTCCTCGTCCTCCGAGCGCAAGGGACATATAGTACTACACCACACTGCAGTCTATCGAAACCGTCACATTAATGGATGCCGATAAGATTTAGGTCCTGACTGGTATCTAGACGGGCTAGAAGAGTTCTCCATGGTTGCACAGCTGTAGCGCCAAGTGCGAACGTGCCATGGGCCTCGTCGCGATTCTCAAGCCACCGTCCACCAATCACTTCCCTCGTCTTACTTCTATCTTTCTTGATCTTGTTCCACCTTCCTTCAGGGTGATACGGTCGCCATGGCAGAGAAAGGGAGAGTTTCCAAGGGCAGCTGCAGCTGTAGCGCCAAGCAGTGCGTGCCAAGGCCTCGTCGCGATCCCAGTCTGGCCAGTCAGACCCTACTTATCGACATCACAAACACATTCCACTACTCCGTCTATGGGCCTTCCGGCCTTGTCCTCTCCTTGGGAGTAAACTCCCGCCGTCTTCTCCATCTCTTATTCCGGGGTCTTCTCTGTGTCGTTATCGGGTTCCTGGAAAAAAGCAAAGTGCTTTATCCAAGAAATTGTTAATCCTATTTGGGGTATCCCCCTGTCACATCCAGTATTTTTGAGGTATACTCTCCGGGGTAAAGGACTAATATCTGACCACTGTATACCCTGTGAAGGGCTTACTATAGNTCCTCGTCCTCCGAGCGCAAGGGACATATAGTACTACACCACACTGCAGTCTATCGAAACCGTCACATTCATGGACGTCGATAAGATTTAGGTCCTGACTGGTATCCAGACGGGCGAGAAGAGTTTCCCAGGGTTGCACAGCTGTAGCGCCAAGTGCAAACGTGCCATGGGCCTCGACGCGATTCTCAAGCCACCGCCCACCAATCACTTCCCTCGTCTTACTTCTATCTTTCTTGATCGTGTTCCTCCTTCCTTCAGGGTGATACGGTCGCCATGGCAGAGAAAGGGAGATATTCCAAGGGCAGCTGCAGCTGTAGCGCCAAGTAGTGCGTGCCAAGGCCTCGTTGCGATCCCAGTCTGGCCAGTCAGACCCTACTTATCGACATCACAAACACATTCCACTACTCCGTCTATGGGCCTTCCGGCCTTGTCCTCTCCTTGGGAGTAAACTCCCGCCGTCTTCTCCATCTCTTATTCCGGGGTCTTCTCTGTGTCGTTATCGGGTTCCTGGAAAAAAGCAAAGTGCTTTATCCAAGAAATTGTTAATCCTATTTGGGGTATCCCCCTGTCACATCCAGTATTTTTGAGGTATACTCTCCGGGGTAAAGGACTAATATCTGACCACTGTATACCCTGTGAAGGGCTTACTATNGGTTAATCCTATTTGGGGTATCCCCCTGTCACATCCGGTATTTTTGAGGTATACTCTCCGAGGTAAAGGACTAATATCTGACCACTGTATACCCTGTGAAGGGCTTACTATAGNGTATTTTTGAGGTATACTCTCCGGGGTAAAGGACTAATATCTGACCACTGTATACCCTGTGAAGGGCTTACTATAGTCGAAGGTACACCCCCCGTATGTACGGATAGCATCCCTGTAGATGAGATCCAGGTCGAGTTTCTCCCCCCTCCTCCAGTAGCACTCCTTGTGTAAGCTCAGGAGTGCTTCCTCGTTGTGGTGGGCAGGCCTGTATGGGCTAGGGTAAGCCTGTCGACGCATTCCATATGGAGGAACAGGATCTTGTCTCCTCNGGAGTGCTTCCTCGTTGTGGTGGGCAGGCCTGTATGGGCTAGGGTAAGCCTGTCGACGCATTCCATATGGAGGAACAGGATCTTGTCTCCTCCATCCATAGATCTTATTAGGAGGGCAAGGGCAGCCATCAAGATGGTACCTCCTCCAGTCTCGAGACCTGGGCACTTCTAATGACCTCGTCATAGAGCTCCCAGGGTTCTTTTGGGTTCGCGCCTAGTGACCAGGTCTGTACCTGGGCATCCACCATGTTCTTGTTGTCTGGCCATTGGATGGTTACTATCCTGTCACTGAGGGGCATCGTTTCGTTTCTCCTTACAGCTACCTTAAGAAGAGAGACTTCCATTTCCGTCGTCCTGGTTTGCTTTTCTCTACTTTCTTCCTCTTTCTCTCTCTCATTAAGCGGTTCCGTCAGGTCTCCCGATTTCTCTTCCCTTCGTCGCATGGCACAGACTGCTCTCCGTTTCTGGTCTCTCATTAGTTTTGTCACATTTCGTCCCAGGCGTGCGAACCCTTCTCGGACATAGAGGACCGAGTTCCAGGAACATGGCCATCCGTCATTTGGCACCCTCGCCTCCTGTGCTGTTTCTTGTTCATCCGGCTCAATCAAATATAAGACTCCGCCAGATATCCTGGCACCTGTGTCTGAGACACTATAGNTTTCTCTTCCCTTCGTCGCATGGCACAGACTGCTCTCCGTTTCTGGTCTCTCATTAGTTTTGTCACATTTCGTCCAGGCGTGCGAACCCTTCTCGGATATAGAGGACCGAGTTCCAGGAACATGGCCATCCGTCATTTGGCACCCTCGCCTCCTGTGTTGTTTCTTGTTCATCCGGCTTAATCAAATATAAGACTCCGCCAGATATCCTGGCACCTGTGTCTGAGACACTATAGGTGCTGTCTCCTCAGGTTCTGCCACTTTCGAAGTTTGTGGTTTGGGGAGGGGGGGGTAAGCCCCCCCCCTCTCTTCCAGGATCACAACGGGAAACAGGTGGTCACCCACTGTGGTCCGATGTGTCATCCGGATTGTCCGATTTTATCCGTATTTCCTTAGTCAAACTTTGGCTCAGCCACCACACGTCAAAGTCTTCATTTCTCTTTCCTGATGTAGTAAGGAATTCCAGCACCATGTTCTAATGGTCAGGCTGCTCGCCTCTCCCCAAGGCGAACCGGGTTCGATTCCCGGCGGGGTCGCTCCCGAATTTTTGCACGTGGGAATCGTGCCGGGCGACGCCGCTGGTCGGAGGGTTTTCTCGAGGAACTCTCGTTTTCCCCGCCCTTTCATTCCCGGCGCTACTCCATACTCACCTCGCTTCAGCCTCGTTGGCTCTCAAGACCTCGGTGTTAAAGAAAGAGCGGCCCAAATCTCTCCACCCCCATCCCCCAACAAAAATGGATTCGCAAACTGCCGCCCCGCCCCCTCTTATCACGTTGGCCCTGCCTCCCGACTTGTAAGGCTAAGAACCCCATTGGCCACACTCAGCGTGTGCAGTAAAGGGCGAGTGCATGCTGGTTTTGCTGTCGTGTTGCTCGTGTGTGGTGGTTCTCGAAGAGCTCTGAGCTGACCACCACACACCGCCCACTTGTTCCGGGGCGTGTCCTCCTGCCCGCCATGCCACTGGTAACGCCGCTGTTTCGCGTGCTGCACGGGATCGCATAATTAACCCTCTTCTTTCCTTTTCTCTTTTCTCTCCCCGATTCGACTCACGCGCACGCAGNCTCACGCGCACGCAGAACAGATTCCTGCCCCATTAATAACGTCGTGGTTAACAATAACGGGTATCGGCTGCCCCGCCCAGCCCCCCTTCTTCCCTCCACCCTCCGAGATCTGGAATGCCGGTGGACTAGTCGCCCGCTCATCGCGGCCATCAGCGACCGCTTTACCGTTGCGTGGTTGTCTTCTCTGAAGATCGCCTGTGAGCTGCCTCGCGCAGAGTTGCTGCATATAGCCCATTCAACTGTTACTTCCAACTTCCCTCGAGCCCTGCTCAAGTTCCACTTTCAGGCTATTCCTTCGCCTCGTGCAAACAAAGCTTAAGGCGCCCGTCTACCTGGCGCTGGAACTGCGTTGCAGAGTGTTCGAAATACACGTTTTTCAACGAAACTATTATTAAGCGTGCGTCCAACGTGCTGATCTACGAAAAGAACACACACTACAGACGAGAGCTGTTAAGTACTTTCAAAATATCACGTACGTTAGAAACATCAATTCAGAGTACTCCAAAACCGCTAAAAACGGCCATTCCAAGGCGCTGTAGCTCAAAATGCACGCATAAGATACACACAAAACTACTATAGGGGCCTGCATTGAACCTTCCTAAAGACTTCCCACTAATAAAATTATATGGTCACCGCTGAAAGTCCCATAGGTACACGCAGCACGACGAGAACACTGCACGCCAGTTCAGAGCCTTGCGCTTAGCGGCGATGGCGTACTTGATGCGCGTGGCAGTGTCGCCCTTATCGCTCCCGCGCTTCTCGGCCTAAACGTGGGAAAAAGTTCCAGGTAGACGGNAACGAAGTTTACTTCTACTACAGGTTGGAGAGATCAATGTTAAAACTTTAGAAACCAAAAATTTTCGCCACTAGGTAAGCGCTAGTGTCGGCAATGTACCAGACTTTCTCGGTTTTCTGCGTTAAAAAACAGGATAGTTGCAATGATCATAAATCAAATAAAAATAACTTCGTAACTAAGTAAAATCTTTCTTTTTTATTATTTACGCAGCTTAACATTTTTATTAAAAGTTACCTTTAGGAAGACTGCGCACCTAGCGGCGGGAATTTTCCCTATGCCAAACTCTTCCATGATAAATCACGTTTTATTTCTAACCTGAGCAGAATAAACCTTAGCTTAACCAAACAGCGCACTGTACTCGTTCGCACATAGTAGAATTATATCTTGCATGAGAACTATTTCTTACCGGGTATTACCAACACAACTACGTATTTCCCCTTTTTTTATTAACATTATTTATAAATGAAATATTATAATTTATTAGTAAAATATAAGCAGAAGTTCTATTTAACTTAAAAATAAGAGACGACTATTTTAACAGAAGGTTGAAACACTGACGACACATGACGTATTTAGGGAAAAACCAAACACGTCGTGCATGGGGAGATTTTTCAATGATTTTATTCAAGAAGTCTGGAAATACCGTGACTAGACTATACCCGGCCTCGTGCAGAGTTGGTAGATGCAGTTCCTGTGACACGCGCGTGTGTAGATTGAGACTGAAAAGTTAATAAATAAAACACAAATAAAAAAATAACTGATTCATTCCTTGTGATTTGATGATGTCAGTAAAGGGGCGAGTTAGTATAAGAGCTCTCAGGATATTCAAGGGGATTTGAATAAAGAGGTGTGTTAGTAAAGAGAGAAGTACAATTACATGTCAGACAACTGTTGCAAATTACAATCAATATTATTGAGTTATGCGAGGGAGCCTATTATAACTGATACCATTGTTACCTGACTAATATTCAGCCACCTTAGTTAAGGCAACATAACAGATTGTTGGGACTAGCATATGTTATTGCTGGGTGCACTATCAGCTCTGTAGCGGCATCATAGAAGCATTGTAGGGAATACCATACTGGATTGTCGTCAGAACCTTACTCGTTTTTAATCGCAACATTCTATTCTGTAGAAAGTAATGACGTCACTGGTTTGTGACGCACTGGCATTTTACAATATGTTCTGTTGGCGTTACCGTATACCTTTAACAATGTTCGTAGGGTAGCCACAACCAAACATACTGTTGTCCCTATTTCAACAGTCTTGGATGGTAACTGCTACAGAATGATGGTTCCTACGTTAATATTGATCTTTCAGTGTGGTGACTTGTTTGTACGTACTGTTACGACGTTCGGCACTTCAGTCTTCGTGGCGGCTCTTGAGTCCTTCTTGCTCGGCCTGCTTCATGTAGAGAAAAGGCCCTGTTTGAGGTGTTCAGTTATCATATATTATCTCTGGACCTCGCACAATCGTGCCCTGGTTCCCAGTTCGGTGGAGGGGATTCTTGCTGTTTCAACCAACAGGCGTGGGTAATAGCGGCCCAGTTGAATTTGCTACCCGCTGGCCTGATGTCACTTCCATTTAGCCTGTCACTTCCGTCTGGTCTGATGTCACTTCCGTCTGACCTGATGTCACTTCCGTCTGACCTGATTTCACTTCCGTCTGGCCTGATGTCACTTCCGTCTGGCCTGATTCCACCCCATCCCTATCCGGACGGAAATTGTTTGCGCTAAAGATTATTGCTTTTGAAATAAAGATTACACTTTAATAATTAAAATATGAAAATTGCAAGTCCTGCATTTAAGTTTCTGAAATATTTCTATTGTTTATTTCACTAACTTAGTTATCTCAGATAAAGGTGATTTACGCTCGTTTTCCGGTGAATTTCGCTGCTCCGAGGTTAAAATTTACCGGTTTGATTCATTTTTTCTTCAGTCGGTAGTAGCTTCTTAAATTAACTTTATGCGAAAATGCATTTAGCTGCTTTAAATGACTATCCTCCTTTATTATTTTCCCACCTGCGAACCGAAAGCAGTCGATTGCCGTAATCCATGCGGAAATAAAGCAAATTTTCTGGCGACTATCTTTGCTAGAGACCGGTAAGCGTTACCTTCATTCCTTGAGAATCCGTTTTCGAATCCCGGGTAAGCCATATTTGTGTTAGTATTCATTTATTTAATTATTTGTATACAGTTATATGAGGTTTCAGTCCATAGAAGTAGGCTGTCTTTTTAAGTCCACAAAATATAAATAAATAAAACATATTTAAACAACTGCATCGAAGATATTTGAATACATTTATTGAATTTCCGGCGTATTGGCTTTCGTTTTTAAAGGTATTATCACAGAAGAAACTTTACATCAGTCGAAACACCTTCACCAAACCTTTCCTGTCGGCAGTGAATAGCTGGAAAAAGTGATGGAATGTCAAACAATAGTACTTTTCTGTCGCCAGATGAGCATCATTTTATATATTTTTATAAAGAAACAAAATGAAATCTTCTGAAGCGGCCGGCATGACAATACTCCTCGCAATTCCCTGATTTTTTTTCTTTGTACTATGACCTTACGAAATTAATCCGTCGACCAGGTGTGGCGAGGAGCGGTAAAATGTGCGTATAAACGCGATGACTGATTATTTGGCCCGACTGTATTAAAAAGCAAAGTCTGGAGTCTCCCGCGAGGCCATCCATTAGCTCCTGCGACTCCGTCAAAACTTTTTTTTGGGGGCTTTACTGAAATTTTTAACGAGTTAAGCAAACGTGCTAGCAANTTTACTGAAATTTTTAACGAGTTAAGCAAACGTGCTAGCAAGGCGGACGGATCCCGAGAGCTCCTGCCGGCACATAGGGTCAAAGGTCACGAGTGTAAAACAAATAAATGAAACAACATCGATAGGCGAGCTGAAAGTTACTGCAACGCACGGCCCTCGGGGCAATCACAATATTATCAACTGCTCGTAATATAAATACATCATTCTTTAATCCTGCAGGGGGTGGGGATTCTATCTTACATCAACACTTATTTGGATTTTTTGGTCACCCAGAAGTATATATTTTAATTTTACCAGGATTTGGTATAATTTCACATATGATTGCACGTGAAAAAGGAAAAAAAGAAGTATTTGGTAATTTTTGTTTCCTCTTGTGTCCTCGCTCGTGTATCGGGCGAGCCGGCCGGCGACGGTTACAGTCCGACTCGCAATATGATTGAAAATGTTTCCGAGCGCCCGGTGGGTAATAATTAAATGCTAAAGGCCGTTCGCGACAAAGTGAGCACTTTTGAAGTCAACCTTAGAAAAAAGTCGCTGCTCCTACCTGCGTATATTTTAACCGGTGAACTGAGTGATATGCGCCCAGTAAAGTTCGAAAATATGCAGGGAAAGTAGTTACATATCTTAAGGACGAATAAAAATTGTTAGGTAACCATTTGCGATAACTTAAATTATTTATTTCACTTTCTGGTTTTTTTTAATGCATCGTAATGTAAAAAATATCAGATTTGTAAAATATTTTCTTTAATAATTTCACAGTTTCAGCTGACCCACGCATTAATAAAGTGATGAGGCCCATGGCAGTGTTAATTTTACATAAGGCGGAAGAATACACAACGTGCATACAAGTAGATCTTAAGTAGGGCTTTCAAAAGTGCTCAGTTTGCCGTGACAGCCTGTACCAATACGCTATAAACGCATATAATCCGTTCATGTTTACTTCAAATTTTTCTGAAGCCCTGCTAAAGTTCTACCTTAAGGCTACTAAATCTAGAAAATCACGCCAAAGGGACAACACATAGCATTTATAAGCACTCAATTTAATATTATTTTGCGTGAGATCTATTTCCTACTAGAAATCGCCAACACACCTATTTTCTCTCAATTTTTTTCATATTAATTATAAATGAAATGTTATGATTGATAGATAAAAGTATAAGTAAAAGTTCAGTTTAACCAAAAAATGAGATACTTTTATTTAACAGAAGTATGGAACTGTTCTGATACACGACATATTTAGGAAACAGCTAGATGCATCATATATGAGGATATTTTTCCCGAAGGTTTGATTAAAAAATTGTGAATATACTGGAAATTGTGTGACTACACTTCTGTTTTCTTACGAATGAGTTAGATATTTATCTCCCGGTATCTTCATAAGAATATCCTCAATGCAAATGCCCCATTTGCGGCTGCACCCCTGCGAAGTCTCCTGGCTACGCCTGGGGAATGACGCGGTTTGCACGCTTCGGGAACGAATATGAAAAATGCATGTATCGCACATGTGCGTGTCACTTCGCACCCCCGTGTCTCCGCGTCTGAGTGGACGGCCGCCCATAGATGCCGCATTATCTGCTTGCAACCGAACTCCATCTCTCAAACTCGCCTCCACCCCCCCAGCTATGCTCGTTAAGTGCCCACCCCCTTTCACGCTCTAAATTACTGGGCGGGGGTTTCATTTGTT
>NQII01004188.1:71343-89447 GCA_002778355.1 Clitarchus hookeri
CGTCAGGTCCTACTCGTCAGGTCCGTAACGTCAGGTCCTACTCGTCAGGTCCTACTCGTCAGGTCCGTAACGTCAGGTCCTACTCGTCAGGTCCTACTCGTCAGGTCCGTAACGTCAGGTCCTACTCGTCAGGTCCGTAACGTCAGGTCCTACTCGTATGGCACACAAACATCCAATGAATATCTGACGGGTGTCACTCTCAGACGTTCAGGATATCCAAGGACATCCAAGAGTAGCAAAGTTACGTTCACAAGACTACCAAAAGATATCCAAATGTCCGCCCAATATCCAAAATGTGATATAGATATAGTGGATGTCCTATATACATTTTTAGATGAAGTCGCGTGCCTAAAGTAATGGACATTGGTGGTTTTGTAATATCTGATGGATATCCAATAAGTGGTACAAATCGGTATCTACTACTGGATATCCAAAGGATATACATTCGAGATTCACTGTAGGACTTAGATGACTTTTAGATATTGTGGATCTAATTAGGAGATCCGGTGGATATGCTGTGCTATGTGGGTTGTTCTACTCGTATACTCTAAACTATAAACAGTGAGAGTTAATCCGTTGGGATCTCTGACAGCGCACTGATTATTTCAGCGACTGAGGATAGCTATATCACAGCGGTTCGTGCTGCTTTCAACTGTCCCGCGCTCTGATTTCATGGTGCTGATCTGATTTATGCTGTTTAGGCTGGAATTTGAGCCTTGATTGAACCCTTAATTGACTGAAGAATACTGACTGAAAGTGTGACCTTTCACACTGACCGGGCTGAACAAGGACTAGTGTGAAATTATCCACTCCAGTCGGTAAGGTGGAATGGAGTGTAGAATCCGGTTTGAAAGTTNCTGAACAAGGACTAGTGTGAAATTATCCACTCCAGTCGGTAAGGTGGAATGGAGTGTAGAATCCGGTTTGAAAGTTTACTCTGAACACCCGATGGGACTGAACTAAAAACTTACATGACGAAACGGTTGCCATCTTGGATTTTTGTTCTCATCACGTGGGTATTTTAATGGTTAGAAATAATTTATATATATTNACGAAACGGTTGCCATCTTGGATTTTTGTTCTCATCACGTGGGTATTTTAATGGTTAGAAATAATTTATATATATTAAACAACTGAATAGATAAAATTTCGTTGTCTAAGGGAACTGCTATGAATTCCAAATATTAACACTANATATATATTAAACAACTGAATAGATAAAATTTCGTTGTCTAAGGGAACTGCTATGAATTCCAAATATTAACACTAGTAAAAAAAAGCATTTCGTGAGTTCTTATTGTTTAAGTTATCACCTAAATGTAGCTTTTTTTTTCTTATTTGTTTTCGCTCTTGTTTGCATTTTAGTCCTGGTTTTATGTTGAATTCTGGACGGGGAAGTAATTCTATGTTCATTCCTAGTTAAGTCCAATTCATGCTCTCTCCTGACTGAAATGTTTCTGTATGTACTGTTATTGATTTAAGAGCCAGTGGAAAATAGACTGATATTAAAGAGGTTAATTGAAACCCACAGGTTTATGGAAGACAATATAGAAAATACCACGAAAGGGCAGTGGTAGATANATTAAAGAGGTTAATTGAAACCCACAGGTTTATGGAAGACAATATAGAAAATACCACGAAAGGGCAGTGGTAGATAAAGGTTACGTAAGCTAGTATGTTGCTAGAGTGATGAGTTTGCGTCAGCTGTTTCATTATGCCGTAAATCTAAACATTTAATTGCGTTGCAAGAGAGTATATTAAATGATTGCGCAGAAGGAAACACCTGTTCAGGGAAAAATATTTATAATTGTGTTATTCAACATTTCCTGTTTATAAAATATTGTAAAAGTTACCAATAATGTTTTTAGTTGCCATAAAATATGCCTCACAGCCTCTTAAAACTATATGCTATTTCACTGAGATGATACTTTAATGCTTCATTTCAGACCACGGGTTTCCGGGCTAGAATCGAGGTGAATGTGCACTAAGAGAAAGTGTTACAACAAAAAAAATTGTTTTATTCCACCGAACAAACCTACAGTTTGACCTACTCTAACAAAATACTTTGTTAGCTAGACAGAATTTGAAACGAAGCAAAATTGATTTTAGTTTGTATAGCAAAATATGATCTTTAGTTGATGCAATATGCGTACTTAGCCAACAAGATCTGCCTAAAAAAATATATATTTAGTTGAATAAACTACCACAACTGTTTAGCCGTATGCTATCAGAAATATTGCCGGCCGAAAGTAACATTTCGACCAGTTTATGTAACGTTTTATAATGTAAGTTAAGTTCGTAAGTCTCGATCCCCCTCCACTCCAGCTCATTTTACTGACTAGATTTCCGGCGTGAAGCCGTATCCATAATAATAAGAATATGAAAATTCTAAATAATAAACGGTTTTTTTTTTTTTTTGCTGAAGTCACTGGTTTAGTTTTGTAACGAACTTTTGGTATTAACGACGAAAATAATTCGGCTCAGGGAACGCCGGTCTAATTTTTCCGAGAGAACTAGGTAAGAGAAAACCGACTTCTTTGATGTACTTTCCGAAGAAGCTCGCGGGTGTCAAGGACCCCGAGGAGAGAAGTCAATCTCACTTCCCCGCCCTGCAGCTTCTCAAACCGACCACCCTCGCAAAAAAAAAAATCGCAAAGGGAAGCGGTTTGCCACGACACGTTATGTAATTTCACCGACGGGAGGAAGTTACCTCCAAAAAAAAAATATTCGTGTTACGAGGCAACTTTTCCACACTTTTTGATCACGAGGGAAAAAAAATACAGTCCCCGCCCCACCCCCTCGTAGAAGATACAGCATGCACCCAATCAGCATGTTAGCGGTAACGCCAAGATCAGTTGAGTAGTGGGATCGCGTCGGATCGCCGTGTTTTGGAAACTTCTTCCACGAGGATGACGTGACGAGTGTTAATTCATCTGGATATGATGATACTGCCCCAGCTACTTACTGTTGACGACCCCATTTTTTAAACTGTAAAAGGAACTATCCCTTCCNCACCAATAGTTTTGAAGGGTTCTATTAATATGACTTGTACATAATAAACATGAGACGTAATAAAGAATAATTAAGTATTTAACAAACAGACATTATACATAAACAACGAAAACTTACCATTGACACAAATAGTTATATAATTATAATACAACATAACCGAATAACAACAAACGCACATTACAATACAGTGTAGGCTGGTAGTCATTTCCGATTAGTTGGACTTAATAATATTCATTGTTCTTGTGGTTATCATTTTCATGTTGTAGATTTATATTGTCTTAACATGACCACCTGATCAATCAATCACCTAACTGATAGACTGGCAATAACTAAGTCCTCAGCAAGCACCTTAAGTTTGCGCAGGATCCGCGGACGGCGCAAACCGGGCAGCGAGCAGTTACGCCCACATCAAAGGAGGCCGCTATTTCACTTCTGTATACCGGCACATTCTGTGACACAAACACTTGCCACTGCATGTTTCGTAGCCGTTAAAGTTGAGCCGTGTTAATGAAGGAGATGTCTAAATGGCACCTTGTTGGCCGTCGTTGCAGAGACAACCAACCAACCGTGTGGGTATTTTCCTTTAGTTTTATTTCTAAATTGTTTCCACCCTGAACTAGGTTTAAGGGTGCTGCCCACACTCGAAACCTGAATCAGTGATATCAATCAGTGAAATGACATTCACTGAAAGTCAGTTGATAAGCTATTGCCGACTGGCGAATCAATTAAATGAACTGGGAACAAGTGACTTGTGGCAGTGAAATTCTCGACATTCAGTGGGAATCACAAATAAACCAGTGAAGTTCAGCCGCCATATTAATTAATTATCTGGCACTGATTTATCAGTCGCTCAATTTTTCACTGTTTTCTCCGATTTGGCTCACGTCTCACTGTTTCAAGGTTAGAGTGTACTTGGATCTTTTCGGTGCGTTTGGGTCTCATAAGCAAGCGAGCGGTAAGGGCGACACTGACACGTGTTCCTAGTGCCCCTTCGCACCTATGTACAAGGCTTTGACCTGGCGTGCAGTGCTTCGCCATGCTGCGTCTACATATGGGACTTTCAACGGTGACCTTGTGATTTTATTGGTGGAAAGTTCGTTGCAAAGTCCAGCGTAGGTTGCTATAATAGTTTCGCACGTTTCCAGCCAGTATATAATGAGATACGGCACTGTGAAAAACCCTTTCTAGCTGTGTTGCAGGGCTTGGAATAGCGTTTATAATGTACGTGACGTGTTGAGAGTATTACTAGCATCTAATCTGAAGTGTGTTTTCTTTTCGTACATCTGTATGATGGGAACACGTTTTGTGGTTTCGTAAAAAACTGCGGATTTCGAACCCACTGCAACGTAATTCAATTGCCAGGTAGGCGGCGACCTTTATAGTAAGCTATTAGGCTACTGTGGCACCGGAACACCCACATGGTTGAGAATTCGGTCTAGGGAAATACATGTTAATGAAATTCGGCTTCTTGAAGAGAATTCTGAAGATGTAAGCTTGAAACAAAACCTAAGTGTGAGAAACGACACCCTCGGGCTCTGTATGGAGTCAAATATAACAATGCGTTTTTCAGTAATTTTTTATTTAATTATGAAGTTTTCTTAACTTGGCAGGGAACAGGTAAATAAATACCACAGCTTGGACCACCTTACGGTAGGGATGCAGGATTACTTACTGCATGTTTAGAAAACCTGGAAGTGTCAGGGAATATGAAAGTAGCCTGGGAAAAATTGAAAAAAGTCAGAAATAAACCGTTAGGTGCTGGAATTTAAACTTACAGTGCATTTTATCCTGATGGATTTTCTTTGGCCAAATATCGTCAGTACAGCGCACATAGTACGTTTTTAAGTTCTTGGGCGTCGAAAAGAAATTTTCCTTATAAATAAAAAATATCCTAAAAGTGAACTATTTGTACGATGTTTACTCTCGGCTGTTTTANAAAAGAAATTTTCCTTATAAATAAAAAATATCCTAAAAGTGAACTATTTGTACGATGTTTACTCTCGGCTGTTTTAAAAAACAATCATGTCTGATAGTCTCGTTTTAATTGCACTTTACTTGTAGGGCTTATTTTGCTGGAAAATGTTCAATGTTATGATGGAAAAGACTGGGAAATGTTGTTTCCTTGTCTGGTTCTCCTTGGAAAAGTCGGAAAAATTTGGTTTAGGAATTTTNCTTGGAAAAGTCGGAAAAATTTGGTTTAGGAATTCTGTAGTAACCCTGAAATGGAAACGAAATTTAAATTCAAACAGTAGGAGCTGAGGTGTAAGGAGCACGGCCGCGCGTTGTGATTGGACATATTTGTATGATAACCTGTTTGAATTTACTTCACACTTATTTTATATCTATTTCAATTTTTTTTGTGCGGCTCATCTCCTAGATAGCACATAGGCTTACGGCAAGCTTGCCATTTGAATTGTACTTTCCTTGCCGAGCATGTTTGTCACATCGTATGTGACTATATAATTGATATAATTTACAATCCATTTATCAGGAGTAATAAAATGTCATATAAAATTATTTAAAATTATTACATAAAACACGTAACCTTAAAATTTAAAATTTATAACTTCAACATAATAACATAAAAAATTTCGTCCCTGTGTGTTTGTGCTTGTGCGTGCGTGCAATGCGACGACGTGTGGCAGAAATGCTAATGGCGGCGCCAGCCCGCAGACCGATCCATATCGCCCCCGTGTCGTTTAGCGCTCTCTCTACACGCACGGGCCTCAACCTCCTCTCTCTCTCTCTCTCTCTCGTTCTCTATATAGAATGTTCGCGGTAAACTGAACACTTCTGAAAGCCCCGCCTACCTGGAGTTTGATTGCGCGTTTGAGGCGCAAGAGCGATAAGGGCGACACTGACTTGCGCATCAGTTATGCCATCGCCACTAAGCTCACGTCTCTGGACTGACGTGCAGTGTTCTCGTTGTACTGCGTGTGTCTATGGGACTTTCAGCGGTGACCCTTTTATTTTATTGATGGAGAGTCTGCAGGAAGGTCTAATGCATGGGTCCTTGAGTTATTTTGTACGTATCTGACGCGCATATTTTGAGATACAGCGCTGTGAAAAAGCCGTTTTTAGCCACGTTTCTGATTTGCGTGACGTCTTGATAGCATTCGACAGCCCTTGTCTGAAGTGTGTGTACTTTACGTAGATAAGCACATTGGCCGCACGTGCAGTACTGTTACATGGACGCCTGAGGGGCGTGTCTGAGTTCGTGAGGGATGGAGGTCTTAATAAAAATAAAATAACTAAATTTGATTTATATCACACAGCTATTATTTACAGCATTACATTGTCTATCTCCACTCTTACTCTTTTTTATTTCTTGGTGAGTACAATATTTAATGCCTATTTCAACTCTAATTGACGCCCTTCTTAATGTATCTGTTTAGAGACCTGCAAGATTCGCGTTATGATTTAGTGGCAGACTGGACTCCATGATACTATGCATTTGACCGACTTCTGCCATAGACCGGCAGTATGTCTTGGCACGCCTCTGGGGAATGTTGAGCCAATAATAACTTCAGCGGCGCTGTGGCCAATCTTCTTTAAGTGAGTCATACAGGTAGGAAACTCCACTTAAAAGTTCAGCGACCAATAAAACCACAGAATGTGCTCACTTATACACAAGGCAGTGGAGTTTATACTTTCTCTGAACGATAACGCGAATTTCGCAGGTCTCTACTTATAGCAAACTAGCGAACCGGCCCGGCTTTGCCCGGGCAAAATTTAGTTTTACAGTGATACACTAATAAATAAATTGAGAAAAGAAAATTCATTTATGTGAAAACAGAATTATAAAATTATACTATGTTGGCCTAGGTTTTAACTGATTACGGCAACCCAAAAGGAAGGAAATATTTTTTACTCGATAGCCAAGAAGTAGGGTATTATTTTTGGGGTGTATCTGTGCAACTATCTTGTAGTTACCACATTTCCGCTTTCCAGCGTCGATGTATGAAAATCAAAACTTGAGTTTCATCAAGTTGTAGCTTTGGAAATAAGTGTACCTAGGTATTACTTTTTGCGCTTGGCTGAGGGATCTTAATCGATCACTAAAGTTAAGCAACGTTCCCAGCGGCACACATTTGGATAGGTGACCGTTTAGTGGCATAACATCTGAGCGCTTCCGGGCTTCGGAAGGCACGTTAAATATTCGGTCCCGGTTGTTATCGATTGATAGCAGTCGTTAAACTATTTTAGAGGTTCTTGGGCGGCCTGATAAACTCTGACACCAGAGGAAATCAATATTTAGGTCACGTTCCCAGCCGTTGCAGAATTACGTTTTGTTGTTATTCTACAGGAACCGTACAATTTACCTTAGTAAAAAGTATCCTGTGTGCTATTCCAGGACCTAAAGTACGTACATAATAAATTTCATCAAAATCCGTTCTGCCGTCATGGAGCTGAGTTCGGTCACGTTCCAACCCATTGCAGAATTAAGTTTTGTTGTTATTCCACAGAAACCGTACAATTTTCCGGGATAAAAAGTATCTTATGTCCTAGTATATGACCTAAAGTACCTACATACCAAATTTTATCTACATCCGTTCGGCTGTTATGGAGCTGAGTAGTAAAAATCATACACACACAGGCTTTCGCACTTATAATATTATTATGATTAACTCATACTCATCATTAACACACTTTCAGTCTGTATGTTTATCTTTTACTCTTACATCTAGTCGAATAGTCCAGCCTGCCAGCCGCACTCTTCACTATTTGATACTCGCAGTCGCAGATTTTCCTCCCGCTGGTCACTTCTCTCGCCGCGCGCTTCTCCTCTCGCTCGTCGCTGAAACTCCAGTCACTGCACCCATCCAACAACTCGCCCGACACGCCTTTTATAGTCACTGGCCCTGGCCTGGAAGGTTCGCCGCACCCCGAGTTTAGCTGAGAGAAGCGAGGTCAGTAATCCAGATCATTCTTCAGATGCCTCAAAGACACGTGATACCCAAGGTTGGGAGCGGCACGCGCCCTGACAGGCATAACAGGCACGCTTTGTAAACATTCCTTTGACTTGCCGCCGCCGCGTCTCCGGTTGCAACTGATATCGCGCGCGTCCATAAATCGTCGAACTACTCTGTCCTTCTCTTCCGCCCTCTCGCGTTGGGTGGTCCATGGTCAGCGGCGCAAACCAGTGACACGTAACAATGCTGTAATTTCGCATAAAAAGGTAAATTACTAGCCCTCTGTAACGCAGTTCAAGCGCCAGGTAGGCTGGAGCCTAACATTGCCGTGGGCCGTATAAATTTATACATGTCTCGATCAAATGAAGCTGTGGAACCAACTTGACGGGGCCCGTGTCTGTTAAAATATATGCAGGTGGGAGCAGTGATTTTTTTTTCAAAGGTTGATTTCAAAAGTCTGAAATTAACTGTGAACAGCCTATACATTTTCTCACCCCACAGACACATACAAACTCGTGCTACGTGCGGCCGCCGAGGAGTATTTGTGCGGCCCGCGTGTCAAAATCAAGGAAAATTATAGTATGTGCACGTCTGAAAGTGTTTTCCCCGCCATTAAAGTTCACCAGAACCGCTACAGTATTTTTATCACCTATAAACCTTCTGCAACTGGCAACAACGGGGATTGGTGTGGGCATTTCTCTACTAGTAAAGGCGTCAGATCGACTATCACTTGTCACACTAAACTCTCTTTCGTTTTTTATTTTAAATTTTTATTTTAGTGTTGTCATATTTTATTTGGTTGTTCGATAAAATATTCTTAACACCTTCAGTCCCGAATTAACTCACGAGCTCAAGTGTTGCAATCGTTAAATTTTTTGATAGGCTCTGTATATATGTCGAGCGTGTTTCTCGCAACCAGCGTTCCCAAACGAGAGATGGAGAAACTTCAACAAACCACACTTCGCACAAGGAATACACTCAAAACACCGGCTACTGATTACTTGCCGTGTACAGCACCGGCCATAAATTTCCTTCGTGTGTAACATGTCCTCGATCATGGACCCCTGGACGGGTAAAGTATAAATAAATATGTATCAATGTTTGAGTTTTAAATTTTTTGTTAGAATTTATAATTACAGTGTTGATTATGACGGTTCTCATTTTATGTCGTTAACAACCAAATAAGGAAAGTGTTTGTGATCGTTATTCTGATTTTTATACTATTTTCTGATCGAGTTGAGCTTTCTTTGTGGGTGCGGCCCTACGATCTACACCCAAAACATTATCACATTATCGGCCCTGGGTTTGATTGTACTTGCGGACAATCCTGACCTATACCGTATATCGTGCACGCGTGCTTAAAGAGTCTCCTCAGCGTGGCAGTGATTTCAAAGCCAATTCAAGAGCTTGGTAAAATCCTAAATTCCCAATGCCCCAAATGAACAAATAACGAACCCGGACATGGATGTGAACTCCGGCTTCGCCCAGCTGCGGTGCCCGGGTCAAGCCCATACATGGACGTACGGGAAATTTTTTTCGAATGGGGATTTCGTGTGGGGATTGTGGCGGACACTGCAATGGCGGGGGAGGTTTTATAATCGCTCTCCCTTTTCATCCTCCTTCGTCATTCCACCGCTGCTCCATCCTCATCTCATCCGTTAGTCTGGCTTGCCGGAACACCGGGCCTGCCCCTCGGGTAGGGCTGCCAGCTGCACTCAGCCGGCCGGTCTCTCGTCATTCATTGCGACCATGCGCGTGGCGTGAACACGTAGGCGCTTTGAGCCCGTTAACGCACACGTTAATTTTCCATCTCAAGTGCTGCGAAGGAGGAACTTTATGGCAGGGGTTGTAAAGTGCTTAGCGAACTTCTTTCAACAACTGACACTTTGGAACCCAGTGGAAAGGGTTTCAGTAGATCCCCGAAACCAGACGCAACTAATTATATAATAGCTGGTGTACGCGACTAATTATATAATAGCTGGTGTGTCAACAGCAATCAATAGAATTTACCAGGGATAGGCACTGTCTGTGTTGGTTCCAGCTTCTGAACTTTCACAGCACCGACCATCATTTCACTTACTCTGCCTCATGTTAGACGTGAACGATTATACTCGGGATGAAGTGTTAAGGGGCTAATTTTGAAATATTTTTGTCCTGAAAATTTAAATATTAAAGTTGTAAAGACGTGCTCTTTGCAAAGATCGTAGAGTTTCCAAGAAAATATTCTACGGTGTTATTGAAGTTTAGGAATGTTTCGTTAACCCATTCTCTGAGAATATAGAGGTGTGGTATTTTTCAGAGGTAGAAAAGACTTGAACCTGACTGTGTGGCGAGTATCCGGCAAATCCATTATTAACGACGGCGGGAGAACTGCCCGATCGGTGATGAATCGGCACAGTTAGTGCGCCCTGGACGAAGTGAAGGAGGAGGGGAGGATGCTGGTAGGGGAAGGGAAGTGGTGGTTGCAGGAGAGGCGGATAAGCCAATAGCTCGTGATTAATCGCGGCGAGTCCGCCGGAAGTAAGTGCAGGCGCGCGCTGCAGGGCGGCGTTCCAAAACTTTACTTTGTGAGTAAATGTTTTCTCTTTGACTGCCCTAAAACGTTTTGAGTAAATGTTTCACCCACTCTTGGCAGTGCCTCAAAACTGCAGAGTAATTACTCTGGACATCTTGCCAGAGTAAAATATCTACACGTACTATTTCAGCGATAAGCGAAAGGTAAACTGAAAGTGGCGGGAAGTTTAGTAGAATTAAACAAGTTGAAAGGAATTGTGGTCATCCCGATTATAGACACGCACGGGAAAATTACAAATAATGAGTGATAAAATTCGTATTTTTATTTGAAAGTTAACTTTTATAACGCCTGCATTTCGGACATAATGATTATGATTAACTTACGGTAAGTAAAGATATGTATGTATATTTTTGAAAAAGAAATAATTTGGGGAAAGTGATAAATGTCTTTTGGAATTTACGTTGGTTGCTTAATCAGTACATATTTGTAAACACACCATGCTATTTACATCATGCTCGTTCCAAAACTACCTTTACTAATGCGTTCCCCAGCTGTTACTCTCCGGTACTTTACTCTGCTATCGGAGTAACGTTATCGAACGCCGTCCAAAGGAGATCGTCGGACAAAGCGGCGCCGTGGCCTGCCAATATTGTTATGATTTAGTGATGGCAGACAAGCAGCAAACTGCAGCGACGCGTAGGCATCCAGGTCATGCGAAGAATCCAAAACACATTACAACAATAATAGTTTATTAAACATAGCACAGAAGCGCCAGCGGATCTCCCCTCCCGGCGGCACGGCATCAAGGTCGCATAACTTCATCCAAGGTCAAGTTTATGGTTGCTTGTTGTCATGGTTCCTGCTGTTGTGAGTAAGGCCAATGTATTTTCTCAGAGTGTTCCCGTGATTGTTTTATGTACAAAATATAGCTTTTTTCCCCTTCATCCCTAGCATATATATCGTCCGAAATAATGTTCAAAGGTCAATGTCGTAACATGCATCACAGTTCCTGTTATTGCGAGCGGGGGCACATGGGTTTTCTCAGTATGTTCGCATGTTATTTCTTCATCCTTAACAATACCGGCAGGGTGCGCTCTCGCAATTGTTGATCTCCTCCTGGCAGTTGGAGCCAGTGTACCCGTCCTGGCAGTGGCAGCAGTGGCTGTTGCCGATGTCCTCACATGTACCGTTGTTGCACAGCTCCTCCTTGCTCATTGCGAGCGGGGGCAAATGGGTTTTCTCAGAGTGTTCGCATGTTTTTCTTCACTCTGAGAAATATGTACTTGTGTATAGTATTTAAAACGAAATAACTTTTTTACCTTGCCTTGTATAACTGAATTCCTCTCGTAAAGGGAAATGCATGAATGACTCGGCTTGTCTGCCACCCTGGAGCCTGACTCGACTCTCGACTAGTGTATGTGCAATCTGTACAGCTCGTTGAGACCTGCGCGGTGCCTACACCGTCAGTCGACCACCTGGCTGCAATATGAAGACGTAATCAATGGTTGAAGACTTACCGTCTGCAACATCGTCTGCAACATCTTCATGTGAAATGCAAGAGCGTGAAGTGGGGAGATCGAGAACAGACGAGAAGTTGGAAGGAGACTGGGAGAACACTGAGACAACCTCTTAGGATATAACCTGACATAATTGCGGGGAGCCAGGTGGGATAGTACAGAAAAAACCCTGATGTCCTGGTGGGGACCTGGGAGAGAGAGCACGTAGAAAACCCTGGCATCGTGGTGTGGACCTGGGAGGGATAGCTTGGCGTCTTGGTGGGGACCTGGGTGGGATAACACTGAGGAACGACTCCACATGTGGGAGGGATATCACGTAGAAAACCCAGGGGACCTGGGAGTGATACCATGGAGAAAACCCTCCACACAGAATGCAAGGGTTTGAAGTGGGGACATCCGGTTGGAAGAAATGAGAGAGCGTGAGAAAATAAAGGAAATTGGGAGGACTCTGAGAACAAACCTCACATGGAATGCAAGAGTGTGAAATGGGGACATCCAAGATAGCGTTGGCCAGGAATGACAAAGTTCCCGGTGGAACCAGCACTGGCCTCACCAAACCTCCCCTCCAGGTGGCCGATACCTATTTAAAGGTCATACCTGGAGTGCTTCTTTCTACTTTTACGTTAATTCCCGCAAGCCTAATCTAAATCAGCTCTTTTCTTATGCAGGGCACCACCTGGAACTTTGAATTTTTAAATCCGTCATGCTGGTCGAAAAGAGTTTAACCACACAAAACTACACATTAACTCTTATTTACCTATCGCGCTCGCGCTTGTCCTTCTTTCACGGAAATTAAGCAGGACTGTAACCCTTACAACATTCACGGCTCAGTGCGTCCGGGCAGTGTCTGAGCTTAGATTTGGTAGACAACAGGTGCCTCCTCGCCCACCACTGCAGACTTTCGTTTCCTCACACACACACACACACATTCACTACATATTCTCTCTACAGACCAAAGTGGTCGGTCCATCCCTTAGGAGCTTCGCTCCCGCCATCATTGAATCTCTCATTCCGGGGCCTTCGCTGGGGTCATCATCGGTTTTCTGGAACAGAACAACGTCTTGGCCAGGAAAGAGTGTCTTATGTGGGGTTGTCACGTCCGGTATTTTGGCAAGTAGCCGCACATGGTGAAGGACTAGTACCTGACCACAGAATACCCCGTGAAGGGTTTACTGTGATCAAAAGTACGCCTTCCGTATGTGCGGACGTCATCCTTAAAGATCAATGCAAGGACGAATATTTCCCCCCTTCTCCAGAAGCACTCCTTGAGCAAGCTCAAGAGTGCCTCCTTGTTCGTGGGCAGACCCACCTGGGTGACGGTAAGCCTGTCCACGCACTCCATTTGGGGGAAAAGGAACTTCTCTTCCCCGTTCATAGATCTTACCAGTAGAGTTACTGCTGCCATCAAGATGGCTGGTTCCGCAAGTCTTGAAACCCTTGTTACCTCGTATGATCTCATAATAGAGTTCCCAGGGTTCTTTCGGGTGAGCTCCTAAGGGCCAGGCCTGCACTCCAGCATCCATGATGTTCTTGTTGGATGGCGACTCTATGGTAACGATTCTCTCGGAGAAAGGTACAATTTAATTTCTCCTTACCCTTGCCGTGAGAAGAGAGACCTCCCTTTCGCTTTGTTCCTGCAATTATTCACTCATGTCTCTCTCATCAGGCTCCCCCTAGCTCATATTGCGTGCAAGATGAGCTAAGCCCTCTCACATGTACAAGACTGGACTCCAGGAACATGACCATCCATCATTTGGCCTCTCTGGATTTTCCTTGGTCGGTGGAGTTGTCATATCCAGGGGAGTGTTCTCTTCTGACTCTATCAAATGCAGGATGGGGCCAGTAATCCGTGGTATTTGCTCCTACTTCGCAATTGACTTATCAGGTATTGTTGGTTCAGATGTTTGTGGCGAGGGGGGACGATCTCCCTCTCTGTCTTCCAGGACGACTGTTGGAAACAGGTGTTGTTCACTCATTTTGTTCTGTATTATTCTCCAGATCGTCCCTGTCCTCACCTATTCCGTGACTCAGACTTTGGCTTAGCCACCACACATCAAAGTCCTCATTCCGTTTACCTGCTTCAGTTAGGTACTCCAGCACCAAGGGTGATAATGTATTGCTCATGATCATGTCCTGGAGGTTCAGCGGACCATGACTGCCCTCAAAGGAGATCCGAAGATCTTCAATTTTAGGGCAGTCATACAGCAGGGGTGCGGAAGTATCGGTTATTCCACACACCAAACAGGCCCACAGATAACAGCTTTGTCTTGAAGTTCCCGTGCCTGGTCAGGAACTGTGTGCTGTAGTGACCTATGGTAAGCCACCCAACATGCAGCCTCAACCGGACATCGGGAAAGATGTACGTTAGTCTTCCCTTTTCAGAGCTCTCCCACCGAATCTGCCAGGTCTCTATAGTTCTTCCTGTGAGAGCCTTTATTTCTTCTGGGGAGATTGGATCCACCCATTTCCTTTTACTGATTTCGCCTCTCTCTTTTATGAGGAGATCCAGTGGGAGCTCTCCTGCCAAGACCTGCAAGGTGTCATTGGAAGCTGTTCTATATGTATTTGTGATAGCAAGTAATGCCGCTCTTTGCACACTTATTACCTTCCTCCTGGTAAGAACCTTGTTTACCTCCGGGTACCATACGCCTTCGTCGTATGTGACCACAGCCAAGAAGACACATCTGTACATCAAATTTAGTGTGTGGTAGCCAAGTCCCCAGTTCGCTGGACCCACAGTCCTGAGCCTGTGGAACATTATTACAGCCTTGTTCACAGTGTAGTCTACGTGTCCATGGAACGTGAGACGGGTCTTAAGTATTACTCATAAATACTTCATTTCCTGGACGAGTTTCACAACTCGTCCCTAGAATCTTATGACTGGCTTTCTTAGGAGGTTTCCTTTGTGCAGTATACTGTTCATCTTTTCTACAGACAACTTCAGCTTGAAGTTCTCTGCACAGGCCGATATTACATCCAGGGCACTCTTCGTGTACTCCTCCAACCCCCACCTAGTCCATGCTGGTATTAGTAGAAGCCCGTCATCAGCGTATCCATAGATTACGCAGCCAGTCGGGGGGTCAGCCACAGAAATCCTTCGAATATCACGCTCCAGAGAATAGGACGAAGTACCGATTCCTGCGGATACCCCTTACTGAGCACTTTCTTTTCTCTGTGTTCCCCTAGGTGGAGTTCACATGTTCTTTCATTCAGAAAGTCTTTTATCAGATGGTATAGGTTTCTTGGGCACTCAAGCAACCGTAATTGCCACGATCTGCTGCCACCACGCATTGTCGAAGGCTCCAGAAATATCCAAGGAGATGGCCAAGACGTAATTCTCGTCATACTATCTTACTTGGCCAACCATGTCTATGATAACTTTCTCGGTACTCTTCCCTTTATGAACCCGTACTGTTTTGCATGGATACCTTGGACTACGTCCAGGTATTCCATTAGCCTTCTGTTCACTAGGCGTTCCAGTATCTTTCCCATTACAGATAGAAGTGTAATGGGACGATAAGATTTGGCCATTCTCGGGTTCTTCCCTGCCCCCTTAAAGATAACTTTAAGGAAGCCTCTCTTCCAGCACCGGGGAAAACTACCCGTTTCCAGACAGTGGTTAGCCAGTTCTAGAATCTCAGTTTTCATTCTTGGATATGCTCGGAGGAGCATTTCTCCAGTCAGGCCATCTAGACCCGGAGTCTTCTTGAGTTTTATCCTGCGGACAATTCGGTCCAACTCCTCCACAGAGACAGGTGCCGTGTCCTCGGTTCGGATCTCCACCTCCGTGTTATTCCTTACTTCGTGATGATATTCACTCTCTCCTATTCGAGAGTCGTCAGGCATAAGACTTCCATCAAGTGCCTGGCGTTTTCCTCGAAGGATTTCAGTAATATTCCATCACGCTCTAGAGTTGGAAGCTCCTCTGAGTGTCTTAGTTTTCCTGACACTATCCGGTAGACCAGACCCCATGGATATTCACTGCCCTTTTCAGACACAAGCGTTCTCCACGCAAGCTGTCTCTTTTTCCTTAGTTTCCGCCTGTATTCTCCCCTCAAGACATTATACTGCTGGACCGCTCTTATTCTCTCTTCTGGCTGGTAAGATCTGTTGAACTGTTTCCTCGAGCGTCTTAAATTTTTCCCCTGGAGACCTGGGGAATTGCTTCCTTACAGGCCCCCATGATTACCCGTACAAATATTTCAGCTCTTACGTGTATAGACATGCCAGCACTGTTGTGTCTGTATTTGTCCATGTTTCGCAGCAGTACTCTGTCAAAGATGGGCCAATCATCTTTAGCTGTGATGTACCTTGGCCTCACTGGTCTGTTTCTCTTACTTCCATTTAACCGGATGGTGAAGAGAATCATTTTGTGGTCGCTTTATAGCTCGTCTGACACCTTCCAGTCCTCAAAAATATGTCGCTTGATTTCCAGCTGAATTAGCTACCTGCAGGTTGTTCTCGATTAGGCACTTATTTGCCTCCTCTCCTCGGTCGTCCGTCACTGAGGAATTCCATAGTTCTGATTTGGAATTAATATCCGCGCCAAATATGATTTTCCTTTCCTGAACACTTTGAACCCAGTTCGCCTTGATGGGAGGCGAACAGGCTTAACCGCTCAGCCACCGCGGACCCCTTCCTGGTGTTGTTTTATTTCGCGCAATGCCGAGGTCTCTGTTGTTCAGTCTTGACACCCGAGAAACAGGTTACTGCGCTATCAGTATCTACCCTATATTTCACTCTACGGTTCCAAGAGGAAGTGAGGCACCAATCAGCGGTTGGCTTTATTTTTCGGAACAGGGACAAAGACAAATTTTCAACTGTTCTTTGGTTNTTTTTTTTTTTTTTTTTTTTTTTTTTTTTTTAGAAAATTAAGTAGTAGTTATACAATGGCAGTTATAGGACACCAGGCATCCTGGCGGGGACAAGGGGACAAGCCGGCGGCCATCTTGGACGACGCCGGGCCGCAACCTCCTGCTCTGTCATTCCTTTATGACGTCGGCAATGTTGGATTTCCCCTCCCGCTCTCTGCTAACATAATGCCGAGTTGAAAGTGTCCCAATGAAATGTTCTTTCCTACCTAGAATAATATAAAATCCATCCTGCCCATTTGAGATATTTACACTTTCAATGTTGCTGACGTAGTGTTAAGTTGTAGAGAACTTTACGAAAACTGCTGGAGAAGTAATATTTCGTCGCCCGTGTCTTCAAAGAACGCGGATACCGTGGTGTCATGGCAAACCCTATACGACTCAGTTAAATTCAGGCGACTTAGTATCACGTCGGCATCGCTCTAAAGTGTTAAGGGGTCCGCCTGGCCGGCGCTCGAACTGTGTTGCAGTGTGTTCGAAATGCAGGCATTTTTTTACGAACCTTTAAACGTGCGTCCAATGTGCTAGTCCGCGAAAAGAACGCACACTTCAGACTTGGCCTGTCTGTTACTTCCAAGATGGCACGCACATCAGAAACACAATTTTGGTGTACTCCAGCATAGCTGAAAACGACCTTTTCAATGCGCTGTATCTCAAAATATACACGTTATATACACACAGAAGTAATCGAGGCGCATGCATCAAACATTGCTGCAGACTTTCCACCAATAAAATTATAGGGTCGCCACTGAAAGTCCCATGGATAAACGCAGCACGACGAGAACACTGCACGCCAATCCAGAGCCCTGCGCGTAGGGGCGATGGTGCACTTGGAGTGCTCGGCAGTGTCGCCCTTATCGCTGTCACGCTTGTTGGCCTCAATCGCGGAAAAAATCTCCAGGCAGGCGGGTCACTTAATGAAGCCACCATTTATGATCCACCCACACTCTCCAGCAACACCTTCGACGGGCGAAACAAAAAAAAAAAAAACAAAAAAAAAGAACCAGGAAGCCTGGTTTTAATTTTCTGGCTTCGCGGCCGAGCCGTCGAATTGAAGGGAAGTTATCTCCCGCGCAGATAATCAGCTTCGGCCAGTTTTGGTATGAAACGCGCCGGTGTCCGGGCTGATAAAATCCTCGCGTCTCCGCGTGGTTCATTTTCTTTTTCTTCTTTAATTTCCCCACCCGCCGCGGTGTTTTAAAAAAGTTTCCGCAGTGGCTTGCCTGGGTAATTACACGCGGCTTATCAGGTTCGCGTGGGGACCGCTCATTAATTT
>NQII01004188.1:89682-106519 GCA_002778355.1 Clitarchus hookeri
CCCCCCCCAACGCCACCCGCATGTCCCATCCTGCCTGCCTGCCCACTCGACGTGAGGGTCAGGCATTTCCAATATAGCCTATCCGCGGTTTCTTCACACTTTTTGTAGCAAACCTTTCAAAAATTACCCCATGAACGACGTACTTGGTTGTTTCTTAAATATCTCACGTATCACAATCGTTTTATGCTTGCGTTAACATAAAAGTAGCTATTTTTTATTATAAATGAACGTTATTTATCATTTATCTACTAATTATAATATTACATTTATAATTAATATGAATTAAAACAGGGAGAAATACCTAGTAAGAAATAGTTTTTTTTTGCAAAAGTTTATTACACTGAATGCGAACGAATGCGGGGCGTTGTCCCTTTGGTATAATTTTCTAGACTCTGTTAATGTATGTTTGCATTAGGCGGAGGAATATCCTGGAAGTAGATCTTTAGAAAAGTGTGAAGTAACCTTAAATGGCCTATAGTATCACATCCCCTGCTGTCCCGATGAAAGGGGAGTCATTTGGACGGAATACAAGGGCGGGGGAAACGGGAGATCCCCAAGAAAATTCGCCGACCAGCGTCATTATCCGGCACGATTCCCACATGCGAAAACCTGGGGGTGACCCCACTGGGAATCGAACCCGGTTCGCCTTTGTGAGGGGAAACGAGCAGTCTAAATGACTACACCGCCGCGGCCCCTCTATGAGAGGGTGGAACGTCTTTACCCGGTGTATCTCGCTGACCCGAACTCGATCACCGTCTCGTCAACAGAGCGGCCCCTTTGACGTGAGCTTACCCGTTATCTGGTTGGCTGCGCGAAGCTCTGGCAACGGGTCTCGCGTCTGATAGGCTACCGCTACCGGAAAATTAACCCTTTCAGACCCACTTTAATTTACGGTTTCAGTTGATGTGACAATACAAGCTTACTTCATTGCCTTACCAACCATTACGCACATAGTATATGAACTACTAGCGCATACTTACGCAAAAATTAATTTGATACAAAATNTGCCTTACCAACCATTACGCACATAGTATATGAACTACTAGCGCATACTTACGCAAAAATTAATTTGATACAAAATTTTATATATTAATTCATTCTCACCTTTTAATGACAACCAGGGAACACCTATTAACAATCAGGTACAATAATTTGCTCACAACTATGAAATGTAATGCTTATATGATGAAACATTTTCATTAATGACCATGAAGATTCTGTTATGACACTAAAACCAATTATTTCTGTTTAAGGGGCGAGGNATGAAACATTTTCATTAATGACCATGAAGATTCTGTTATGACACTAAAACCAATTATTTCTGTTTAAGGGGCGAGGCAGCCTCTTAAATTACAGACGTTACAGTGCAGACGTATTTCCGGTTGGATGTCGAGTAGCAAACTCTCCCAGGCCAGATCCTTCTTTTTAGTCCAGCGGTTTTGGTTCTAATCCAGTTTATGCTGCCAACTTTCCCACCGGGTTTACTCGGCTCCAACGCGCGGTGCAATCCGGGCTGAAACTTGACACTCGANTTATGCTGCCAACTTTCCCACCGGGTTTACTCGGCTCCAACGCGCGGTGCAATCCGGGCTGAAACTTGACACTCGACGACGAGGCCCAAGCATTCGAAACGCGTCCTTCGAAACATCAGTTCCCGCGTCTTTCAAAAGCATTTCAAGAAGCGTGACTGTCGTTTAGGTAAATAACTGGGGCAGTTCAAAGGAGCTGAACGTCCGGAGGGAACTACAGGTGCGACAGAAAAACAGCAGCGCAACGACTTCGTATTTTACCCCCGACGTGTGCGCAGNTTATTTTACGGGTTTATAAAACTCCCCGTGTGCCTCCCCGAAATATTTACTGGCCGTGCAGAGTGTGAGAGAGAGGATAGTGTACCATCTCCTCTTCGATCCCTCCCCTATCCCTTCTCCCTCCTTCTCTCTCTCTGTCGTCCTCGTGTGCAGGCAGTTATCCGTGATAAACAGCCCGTAGTGGCGCAGTGGCTGGAGCACGGGCAAGACGGGATGAGAGTTTCTCTCCGAAGACGAGGTGAGACTCCTAATTGTCCCGGCCGATTTATCCGGNAGTGGCGCAGTGGCTGGAGCACGGGCAAGACGGGATGAGAGTTTCTCTCCGAAGACGAGGTGAGACTCCTAATTGTCCCTGCCGATTTATCCGGCGGATCCTGAAATCCACTCCCGGTAATTGAAAACTGTTCCGAGCCGTCTCGTCCTGTGAAGGATGACGTCCTTCTCTGCTGTGTTGTTTCGCCTCTGGGATTAAGGTGGGCCCGCCTGGGTAGTCCGCCGAACGGCGTGCAGAGCTCCAGCGAAAACCGTGCAACGTGTCTGAGTGAGGTCTGCTTGCGAATAGCATTTAAGAAACGTTACGCGTCTGTATCCGTTTTCCAGTTCCTCCATTTCTCTCTAAGGCATGTTTTTGTGATAGTGAGAATGGCTCAACGGGTGTTTTCACTGTCATTTTTACGTATGAACATTCCGGTACAAAACATTAAAAAAAGGAGCAGGGACCTACATAGAACTTTTATCTTTATTATTACGTCATAACATGGTAGGGTCTCCGCTGAAAGTCTCATAGAGGCGCGTTATCGGCGGCAAGACTGCGCGCCAATTCAGTGCTCTGCGCGTAGAGGCGATGAGAGAGTTGATGCGCACGTCTCGGTCGCCCCTAGCGCTTACACGCTTTTAGGCCTCAGACGCGCAGAATTCCTCCAGCCAGGCGGCCACAAGGCGCGCGGCGTGTAATTGACGGCGGAATTACCCCGAATCCGTGCGCCACTTGTCCGATTCCAACATTCCTGTTGGCGCGACATCGATGTTCGCCGAGGACTGTTGGAATTTCTCATCTCGTTCGGCCGTGCTAGGTGTCGTCTGCACACAGAAAAATGTTTGTTAGAGCTGATAAAAAAATACTCATTAATGGCTGAACAAATATCTACCAGATGTTACAGCTTTTCTTTCCGCTAGAAAAAAAATTGTCAAATCTAACTGAAAGGAATTACATCAGAACAAAGTTAAAGTTTGATTTATGAACACGAAAACCAGAATTTCACGATACCTAAAAATAAAATAAATCTTGCGCTAGCACTAAACATAATTTTTATATTCTCTTTTTTTAATTGGTGAAACTCCGATTTGTTTTGGTTATTGTTATAAGGAGTCGATATTATTACATTTAAATTGATCTGAGGTTTATGTTGCGTAAACTTGGACAAAAGTCAGTAGCTCGTTTTTTTTTACGTGATGTCAAATTTAAATTAAATAAATACCCGTTATATTTCAAATATTTATTCCAGGATCAGAAATTATAGGAGAGGTACCAGGGGACTTGATAGAAAGGAAAGACCGGGCTTTATATCTGCTCTTTACTACCCCGGACACGCAATTACAGTCCATCCATGGTTATTTCCAACTTTCCTGAAGACCTGCTAAAGTTGTACTTCCAAGCTGTTCCTCCGCTTCATAAAAATAAATGTTAAGGCGCCCGTCTACCTGGCGCTTGAACTGTGTTGCAGAGTGTTCGAAATACACGTTTTTCAACGAAACTATTAAGCGTGCGTCCAACGTGCTGATCTACGAAAAGAACACACACTTCAGACGAGAGCTGTTAAGTACTTTCAAAATATCACGTACGTTAGATACATCAATTCAGAGTACTCCAAAACCTCTAAAAACGGCCTTTCAAAGGCGCTGTAGCTCAAAATGCACGCATCAGATACATACAAAACTACTATGGGTACCTGCATTGAACCTTCCTAAAGACTTCCCACTAATAAAATAATATGGTCACCGCTGAAAGTCCCATAGGTACACGCAGCACGACGAGAACACTGCACGCCAGTTCAGAGCCTTGCGCTTAGCGGCGATGGCGTACTTGATGCGCGTGGCAGTGTCGCCCTTATCGCTCCCGCGCTTCTCGGCCTAAACTTGGGAAAAAGCTCCGGGTAGACGGGGGCCTTAACTAGGATTTTACACCAGAGAGACAGCGCACCGCATTGGTGCGAACTCAGTTTAATAATATTTTTTGTTTGAGAACGATTTATTACTAGGAATTATTACGCCTATTTTCTCTGTGTTTTTATTAATATTAATTGCGAATGAAATATTGAACTTTTCAAAATAAAAAAAAACACGTAAAAAGTCAATTTAACAAATAATTAGATATTTATACGTTAACAGAAGTAGACCCTATAAAAGGCTTGTGGTGCATGGCATACCTAGGAAACGACCAGACAATACACACGTGGGGTGATTTTCCAAAGGTTTGATTCAAAAAGCGTGTGAAGATACCGGCAGTAGGTTATAGTGGTCGGTGTCAACACTGAATGTCAATAATACTGTACGAAGGATGAAGCCATAAGAGAACTCGTACAAATCGGAGAGGTTCTTTCTTGGACCGACACATTACAGTTCGCCCGTGGCGCCATCGAGTGGCGATCGGTAGCCCTTGCTCTTNAGAGGTTCTTTCTTGGACCGACACATTACAGTTCGCCCGTGGCGCCATCGAGTGGCGATCGGTAGCCCTTGCTCTTTTCTTCTGGAAACATCTGAGTTTCGCATATCCTCGATACTTAAATAGACTTTTATATAAACAATTTTTAATTATTGTAGTTGCATCAGTAATCTCAACAGTTTCCGCTTTGTGCCGGTAAGCTAATTAAAGGAGGCTGTTTATGAATTGAACTTAATTACTGATGAAATTTGTATTTACAGTGGATACTGCCACCTGTGCCTTACTCGAGATTCGAAGACAGGACCTCTCGCACCGCCAGTTGGTCTTCTGGCCAATTAGGCCAGGGGTATCGAGAGATCGACGAGGATATTTGACAAAACATGTTTCAAAAATGTTAATCTAATTGCATAACAACCCGAAACTTAAAAACCAAGTAAAATTTGACCGCAAGGTATTTTTGAGACTACAGGTAAAAAGCATACAATTTACTCCTAATTGCAACATTATGCCTTTCCTTAAAAATAGTNGGTATTTTTGAGACTACAGGTAAAAAGCATACAATTTACTCCTAATTGCAACATTATGCCTTTCCTTAAAAATAGTGAAACTTTCTAACTAAAGAGCTGCAATTTAAACTCTTGGCTATATAGAAATGCAAAACTCAAATATGAGGTTCGGTTTACAATGAAAAACCTGTACGTAATGAAAGGTTGTTTTTACGAAACGGTTAATGGTCATCGCGTACTTGTGAACATTTTCGNACCTGTACGTAATGAAAGGTTGTTTTTACGAAACGGTTAATGGTCATCGCGTACTTGTGAACATTTTCGATATTTCTACATGTAGGAAATTGCGATATTTTATTTAGTTTCGTGTACGTCTAAGACCTTCAGCCAACATAACTGTAGGAGAAAAGAAGAATGAGCAGTAATTCATTACATTTAATAAAATATCTTTTTTCTAAAAGAAAACTTACGGTTTTTATTTTTATTTACTCATTAAAAAATGTGTCTAAATGGTATGTAATAATTAATTGTATTTTAATTTTCTATAGTATTATCATGCTTTGTGTAATATTATTGACAAATCCTATGCAGTAAGTACTGACAAAAGGATGCAAATAAAATTAAATTTTATTTGTTAATATATCACTATTTCACAACAATCGAGTTAATTTTCAGTCATGTGTGATTGTTTGTACATAAGACGAGTGCATTCGCCATGAAACACGCATTATTTTGTAAACTTTCTGTGCAGACATCTTGTACGTACAAGAAAGGGATCGCGAACCAACGCTTGCAGAAATATGACTACATCACGTGGGGGTTGCCGAATATGGAATGTTTCGAACAGGAGCAAAACACATCGGTCTGTTCCCCGCATCTGATTGTAAGTAACTGGTTCTTGATCGACGCCCTGTGATCAGTTCATTCGCAGTGCGTTAGAAAGTTTTGATTGTAATGTTTTGAAAAACTTACCGCAACCGCGCGTAAATCAACTTATACGTTGATTGTGGTACCCCCACCAAGGTGCAGCTAATGTTTAATTTGGTACCAACTAAACTTTTTTTTTTTTAACACGCCTACAGTAGGAGTTTGTTTAATATTAATACTACGCTGATAATAATTCCGTAGCTTTGCTTCGCGAACGGTCTCTTTAGCTCCACGGCAGTGCCATTTTGTTTGCACGTGGCGGAGAGATACATTACGGGCATACAGAAGAAAATACGAAGGGCTTTCTGGTCGGCGCTTACGTGGTTTCCGACCCTGAAACGCAGAATTAATTTTTTTTTTTAAGTTTTGATCTCAAGACAGTCTTTTCCAGTCATAAAATTTTCCCTGGGTAGCTCTGCACAATTTNTTTTTTTTTTTAAGTTTTGATCTCAAGACAGTCTTTTCCAGTCATAAAATTTTCCCTGGGTAGCTCTGCACAATTTTTACTGCCCTCAATTTGCAACAGATATCCAGGATATATTGTTATTACAAGATTTACTCTATTCGCAAAACTCTGACTAACTTACGGAAGAGTTCGTTAGTTGTTTCATAAGCTGTGCCATTATTACTCGTAATAAGTTTACGTGTTCATGGGATAGCAATGGACTATCGACTCGTTTTGAAAATTTGTCTGTTCCAAATATGGCGTAAGCTTCCTTATACCACGCCTCTACCAGCGTGTATTTGAGTAAGTGAGAACAGTACACAAGGTAACAATACACGTGTGGCTGCGATGACAACAGCAGCATATTTCGTAGCATCACACGCATTTTCTCATTTTTACGACATTATTAAATGTATGGAATTTTGAAGTATTCTTAGTNGCATATTTCGTAGCATCACACGCATTTTCTCATTTTTACGACATTATTAAATGTATGGAATTTTGAAGTATTCTTAGTGGTCATAAGAGCGAAAGAGCATGTGATGCACGTATAAGGGTCGACGTTATTTCCTCGTCTAATTTTGCACACGTACGCGTACACACACACGCACAACCACGCACACCCACACACACGCCGATACATGCGAGCTGTCTCGAGTTTTCGTCTTATGGTCGTGGTATATTTAACTAGTTGTCACGGTACTTGTTAGACTATTTTTTCTTGGGCTGTTTTCCGTGTTGGAATTGTTAAGTGGCGAGAATACAAAAATTGATAGATTTTGNTTAGACTATTTTTTCTTGGGCTGTTTTCCGTGTTGGAATTGTTAAGTGGCGAGAATACAAAAATTGATAGATTTTGTACTGCAAAGTAATTAGCTAAGATGATGTGCAAACGAGCTTATCCAGTGCGGAATTTTTAAAATTTTATTTAAAATGTTCTGTTCATATTCAGGAATTGGAAGCAACAGAAAAGCAGTTAACAAATTTTCGAAAAAATTTACTCGGCTGAAGCTGATAGTAAAACAATAAAATAGGAACACACCATCCCATTTGTAAACGTTGTGGCATCTGCTAGCGTCGATTGGCTGCTTATGTGGCTGTGTTNAAATAGGAACACACCATCCCATTTGTAAACGTTGTGGCATCTGCTAGCGTCGATTGGCTGCTTATGTGGCTGTGTTGGCATAACGAATAACATCAGGTTGGGAAATAAGAGCTCACCATTCACCGACTATAGTGCTGGGCATGAAAACCAGGCGGCGGTGGGCTCGCATTCACCACTCACCACTCACCACTCACCATCCCTTTGCGGGGAGTAACGGGTGNAGCTCACCATTCACCGACTATAGTGCTGGGCATGAAAACCAGACGGCGGTGGGCTCGCACTCACCACTCACCACTCACCACTCACCACTCACCACTCACCATCCCTTTGCGGGTAGTAACGGGCGCTTTTAATGGAGGTCAAATGGCGCCGGAGTGGTAATCTGACCTCTTCCTGGCTCTCAGCGGTGTCGTTGAGAGAAAGGTAGAGCATTTCGTTCGCCTTTTGGCCTACACCGTAAAAAATGTTTTTTATTAACAAGAGAAATTCTTGGATACCATTTGCCAAGAAAATATTTTGTAGAACTACAGCCTGCTTTCTTGTAAAATCTACAAAACATACTATATATTTGTAGTATTGCTAGGTATAGCCTTGTATTTCAATATACATAATTAAAAAGTGGAAATAAAATTATGTATTTTTTTGTCTTAGAAAACAAGTGTGATAAACAAAATAAGAGAAAGATATATATATATAATAATAATAATAATTCACGAACAAAAAAAAACATAACTGTATCCTGTCGGCNTATCCTGTCGCCACAGTGATTCCATCCCACACCCCTGGCGTTATAACTTCGCACCTGTAACCACATGGCCAACTTAACAACTTTAGAGCTATGGAGTTATTTTTAAAATGTATACATTTAGTTTCTGACTAAACAAAAAGAACATAAAGTTGTCTTAATTGTTTTAGTAGGATTATTTGAGTTGTTTTTAAGTGTATCGCGTTATACATGCTTACATTATGTGTATTTTTCTACGCAACTACGCTTTGCAGCACTCCTAGCTTTTGCACAAGCAGCTACACCCGGTTTTATGTCGTTTGAGTATCCGCCATTTTATCTGAGCTCATACGGCGCAGTGTAATACAAACATTTCTTGAGGTCTGTGAAAAGAAAAAAAGGCTCTTGTAATTTTTACAAGAGTCATTTTTTGGCTGTTACAAACGTTTGTAAAATTACAAACAATTTGTCAGTACAGCTGACAAAAATATTATACAATGTATCTAGTCGGCGAGACGTCGTAGGTACTTCTCGTCTGCAGTGCAGGTCGCGAAAAATGTATCAGCGAAAATATATTGCTCAGTTCTGTCAACGCAGCGAGACAATAACATTTCGCTCACGGGAAACTTCACCCGCCGTTATTTTATTTCTCTTGGGGTCTGTGGTAACACTTTTATTTCTATGCAAATAACTTTCCTCGCAATTTATAAATCAAGCGTGACAAATCATGCAGTAAGGATTTATGTTCGATCTGACTGCTTCCTGTTGCCGCCTCTTTTTTCCTTCCGTCTTCTTTTTAACCCGAGACGAAGATGAATTAAGGCGGCCCCCTGGGTAGGCCGCCGCACGGCGTGCAGATCTCCAGCAGAAAAGTTTTATTAAAAAACCGTCCGACGTGTCTCACTGAGGTCTGCTTACGAATAGCATTTAAGAAACGTTACGCGTCTGCATGCGTTTTCCAGTTCCTCCATTTCTCCCTCACGCATGTTTTTGTGATAGTGGAAATGGTTCAAACGGGTGTTTTCACGGTCATTTTTACGTGTGAACATTCCGGTACAAAACATTAAAAAGGGAATAGGAACGTGTTATTCTTCCTTAAGGGGAGTACAGTTCATGAAGTTCATGAAGGGAAGTCGGGGACAATTAATTAAGCAAAACTAATTAATTCAGGAGGACCTTACTGATTCCTTACAATAATCACAGCGTGATGTGGTTGGTGGGGGTTAGGGGTCGAGGTAGGCGTGAAGGACAATATGTTATGGGAGAACAAGGATATAAGGGGCTACGGGCTCGCTCTCTCACCCTGACGTAAGACGCTTACTTACCCCCAATCGCCGCTCGGAGACGCCGTTCAGGGAGGACCGACGCCGACTGACACACCGGCCCTAAGCCGCCGCATCCACCACACTTCTCGTTCACGCCCACCTTCTCCGATATCCTTGATTCCTATTGGCTCTCCCTTGAAGCCTGGGCGGGGTTACTACCGTTAGATATTGATGAAATTGACGCAACCCCACCGTGCCAGCCAGACCCAGATATTCTACGCACTTCTGCATATCCCTGCATTTTCATTCGTTGCGTTACAGTCCCCGTTGTTCGTGAACATTGTCGTTGGCCGCATTCCTGCCTTAACCGGCCTCGCTTCTTGTGTTGTCATCGTAACACGTGCATCAATCCTTTATTTTTATTTTTACGTCGTAAAACGGCAGGGTTTTCCGCTGAAAAGTCTAGTAGAGGCGCGTTATCTACGGCTAGACTGCGCGCCAGTCCAATGCTCTGCGCGTAGAGGCGACGAGAGAGTTGATGCACACGTCTCGGTCGCCCCTAGCGCCCTCGCGCTTTTAGGCATCAGACGTGCAAAATTCCTTCAACCAGGCGGACGCCTTAAGCAAAGAAAGTCTCACGGGTGANCCGATATCCTTGATTCCTATTGGCTCTCCCTTGAAGCCTGGGCGGGGTTACTACCGTTAGATATTGATGAAATTGCCGCAACCCCACCGTGCCAGCCAGACCCAGATATTCTACGCACTTCTGCATATCCCTGCATTTTCATTCGTTGCGTTACAGTCCCCGTTGTTCGTGAACATTGTCGTTGGCCGCATTCCTGCCTTACCCGGCCTCGCTTCTTGTGTTGTCATCGTAACACGTGCATCAATCCTTTATTTTTATTTTTACGTCGTAAAACGGCAGGGTTTTCCGCTGAAAAGTCTAGTAGAGGCGCGTTATCTACGGCTAGACTGCGCGCCAGTCCAGTGCTCTGCGCGTAGAGGCGACGAGAGAGTTGATGCACACGTCTCGGTCGCCCCTAGCGCTCCCGCGCTTTTAGGCATCAGACGTGCAAAATTCCTTCAACCAGGCGGACGCCTTAAGCAAAGAAAGTCTCACGGGTGAGATTCGCCCGCGACGGAACTGGGTCGCATGCTAGACGTTGCGCGGTCTAAATATACTCCTTCCGAGACAGTGTAATGTCCGCGGGAAGCCCGCCAAGCGGGAGTGAATTGGAGGAGAGTCAGAAATGCCGTAAATATTCCGGCGTGTTTACGTGTGGGCACGCCAGCGGTTTCCGTGATTAATGAATTTAATCCTCCCGCCGTCCCAAGGGCAAGGGACGAGAGAAGCTCGACTTGCGTCGCTTCACGTCTGGCGAGATATAAAAACCGTTATTCTTCCTGTTTTCGCGCTTGTCTGCACTCCGGGACGACAGCGAACTCTCGTTTATCGGGAGAAAATTTGTGGCGAACGTAGGAAGAATTTGTCCCGATAAAGAGTCCGCGGAGTGGATGGAAACATTCCGTAACCTGATTTACGGTTGTTTTGGACGTTTTAAATTTGCTATTCAGCGAGAGAAAGATATTTTCCATCGCATACTGTACCTGAATTTACAGAAACTAACATATCACGTTGTCATCTGCCGCGGTAAGCTAATTTCCTTCGCGACAAGCTACGTGCAATGGCATGTATTGTTGTTCTGATTTTTACTAAAACTGCGAGCTGTACGAATTAATTACCAAAAATTTAATATTTATACTTGCAACATTTGGGTCCAAAACACGTCTAATTTCACCTGTGGCGACCTTTTGTTGCTTAGCTCGCTCAGGTTTTTCCTTCTGATCACATTGTCCTGGGTTCAGACCCTGAGTAAGCCATGCATGGTTGCGCCATTTTTAGATTTAAGATTAGGTTATAGTTTCCACGCATCGTCAATACAACATAGCAGACTTGCCGTGAGAGTTGATTGGCAGTCGGGATTCAGACTTGGCCGAAGTCGAGAAGAAGTCACACTTGCTGGATTTTCTGTTGCAGATGTTACGTAATCTGGTTTGACGAGAAGGCGGCTAGTTGTGATCTTCATTGACAGAGAATGTCGAATNGCTTAGCTCGCTCAGGTTTTTCCTTCTGATCACATTGTCCTGGGTTCAGACCCTGAGTAAGCCATGCATGGTTGCACCATTTTTAGATTTAAGATTAGGTTATAGTTTCCACGCATCGTCAATACAACATAGCAGACTTGCCGTGAGAGTTGATTGGCAGTCGGGATTCAGACTTGGCCGAAGTCGAGAAGAAGTCACACTTGCTGGATTTACTGTTGCAGATGTTACGTAATCTGGTTTGACGAGAACGCGGCTAGTTGTGATCTTCATTGACAGAGAATGTCGAATACTTTTATGTTCCACCGCTTGCTCCGGAGTAATTGTTGCCTTAGAATTTAAGTATAAATTTGATTTACACTTAAAGCACAACCAGTCTGATATTAGTTCATAAAATTTGCTGATATATTGTTTATGTTATAATCTGCAATTATGAAAACATTTTAAAATTACAATTCCTCGGCTTGTGACCTTACTTGAAGTTCTTTTCTCATAACCAGTATGTTTTGACTTAAGAAACTGTTGTTCTGGGATGCTTTACGTTGAAATAAGTTTTTAACGCGGAAAGCTTATAAACGACTACCCAAAGTGAGTATTATTTTTTAATTTCTATTTGAAATGGTTACTGAGAGCAGACGTTTCGCTTTAAATGCTGATTCTTGTTGATGTAAAAATGGAGTTCGTTACGTTTACTTAGCGTTCTCGTTGTGTTCTGGTATAGATCGCGCAGTAGTGAACTCACATTGAATTAAGAATGACGCAAAGGTAAATTTTCCGCACGAGAAGTTGACCTAGGGCTAGCAGACGTCCGACAAAAGGTGGACATGTTCTTTTTAAGCAGTTTTCTTGCGTCCGGTCGGATTTTTGGTAGTGATCGAAAATGATAAAAGACATTATTTTTATACTAATTAATTAGTCATTGAGTGGCAGCTTGAAGTATACGAAACAAACGAAGTACCATTTACAAAATCCCGTGTCAGCTGATGCACGAACGAACAAAAGTTAATATTATGTTGGCTATTTTGAGTGCACTGCCGACGCACATTAGACAACCAGAAAATACGCGATGAGAAAGAGTTCCTAGATTAACTAATACAGTTTATTTTACGTGGTCACAAAACAGCGATTGTTGGAGTAACAAACTCAACTTCGTGATAAAGTAGTAATTGATAGGTGTTCAAAATGAATTGCAAAATAAAACGATCCGTATCCAAATTAAACGCAACTTCAAAACCTTGAGAGTTCTTTTCACGTCGTCATATCCCCACACTCCATCCATGNCCGTATCCAAATTAAACGCAACTTCAAAACCTTGAGAGTTCTTTTCACGTCGTCATATCCCCACACTCCATCCATGCTTTCCATATGTGCTTGATATTAATCCCAAAAGCATACAGAAATATTGCATAGTATTGTGTAATTATTTTTTAAAATAATTTGATGAAATATATTTTTAATTCGTATCGTTCCGAGCCCGTAATAGAACAACAGTCAACTTTTAAAAAAGACGGGATTGCGAGGCAGGCCATGCTGCTATCTATTGGGCAAAGCAAACGGCTCACTCTTCGCTCTGTCATGCCGTGCGCCCCATCTGTGCGGTCTTTCCCGAAGCATAATGAGCCAGAAAAGTATAGCTTTCGTGTGCAATATATATATATCAAATTTACGAACAGATACCAATAGTTTTATTTTTCCGTGAGCTCTGCATAATTTTTAAAGTAATATTAATTTCGTGTACAGTGATTTTGAGTACTAGTAATTTATATTCTGCCGGTAATCGTTCGTCTACGTAAATTATACGCCATATTGTTCTCTCGAAAACCCATTTCCTTGTTTCCTTGTTGTTATTATATTGTATTGATAAAACAAAGAAAGTGGGACATGCGTGAATAAGCAATTCTTACATTCTTCCACTTCACATATCTCCAACTAGAACTGTTTAGTACGTATAAGTAATATCATAATTACGGCATTGTAATCAATAGTCGTTGGTGAGTTGTTGGCGAATAAAAGTACGTTGTCNGTATAAGTAATATCATAATTACGGCATTGTAATCAATAGTCGTTGGTGAGTTGTTGGCGAATAAAAGTACGTTGTCAATCAAATTTCCCGAATTACTTTTAGTTCCAGTTATATTAGATGACGTCCAAGGTGTGATAACAGTTACAACTACCGTCTCGCAAATGTTAACCCAAATTCGCTTTCTCGGACAAATTAAAAAAGAGTTAGCAAATGTGTAATTTTTTGCAAGGTTTTATATTTTTACTTTTATAACCTACTAATTTTTTTTAGACAGATGTCAGTCTAAAATACTATAACATTTGTTTAGTATTACAGTACAATGACAAGTAGGTTAGCTGACAGCGTGTTGATAAAAATTCAGCCTCCACTTGACGCACCAGCTGATGGCGAAAGGATACATAAACGAAAAGTAAACATTGGCGCTACTTTTGTC
This sequence comes from Clitarchus hookeri, assembly GCA_002778355.1. Taxonomy (NCBI): domain Eukaryota; kingdom Metazoa; phylum Arthropoda; class Insecta; order Phasmatodea; family Phasmatidae; genus Clitarchus; species Clitarchus hookeri. Next base: position 103,684 of record NQII01004188.1, read on the forward strand.
GAACTGTCAAAACCTCGCCAACTTATATGAGACAGAGAATACCTCCGCAAAAGCGTCTGCTATTGTTTACGTTTTATTTCAAGTCTTTTATAAATAAAATTAAGTAAAATACAAACAAAAAACCAAGAATGAAAATGTAACAATCAATTATAAGTTATTGTTGGTTTTACTAATTATCATTGTGATGGAAATTATATTTGAAACTGTTATTGTGAAAAAAAAATCGAAACCCCATAAAATAATTTTTTTTATTGAGATTTTGCTTACGGGACCGAGTAAATAAAACGATTTTATAATTATTAGAGAAAAATACTTGTGATTTTCTTTTTACTTTTCGTGGCTTAAGAAACAAAATAATATCGAAATATTCAGTAATGCAGTTCTATAGCTGCTCAGTGTCCTTCGAATTCCAAAACCCTAAATTCCCAAATTCCTAAATTAGCAAACAACGATTTCGGACACGGCTTTAGATAAATGTTTTTTTTTCTGGCAAAAAGTCTTACACCCAGGGTATTTATTTGCTGAGATAAACATAAACGCGCAAGCAAGGAATCTACAATAAATATGCCCGGACTACTAACTCTTAAGGCCCCCGTCTACCTGGTGCTTGAACTGCCTTGCAGAGTGTTAGTAATGCACGTTTTTCTGAGAAACTATTACACGTGCGCCCAATGTGCTGATCTACGGTAAGAACACAGACTTCAGACGAGGGCTGTTGAGTGCTTTCAAGACGTCACTCACATTACAAACACAATTCCAGAGTACTCCAAAATGGCTACAGACTGCTTTTTTAAAGCGCTCTATCTCAAAATACACGCGTCAGNACTGCTTTTTTAAAGCGCTCTATCTCAAAATACACGCGTCAGGTACACACAAAACTTCTCAAGGGTCCTGCATTGAACCTTCCTACATACTTTCCACCGATAAGATAACAGTGTCACCACTGGAAGTCCCATAGGTACTCGCAGTGCGACGAGAACACTGCACTCCAGTCAAGAGCCTTGCGCTTAGCGGCGATGGCGCACTTGATGCGCGTGGCATTTTCGCCCTTATCGCTTCTCGGCTTCAAACNCGAGGGCTGTTGAGTGCTTTCAAGACGTCACTCACATTACAAACACAATTCCAGAGTACTCCAAAATGGCTACAGGCTGCTTTTTTAAAGCGCTCTATCTCAAAATACACGCGTCGGATATACACAAAACTTCTCAAGGGCCCTGCATTGAACCTTCCTACATACTTTCCACCGATAAGATAACAGTGTCACCACTGGAAGTCCCATAGGTACTCGCAGTGCGACGAGAACACTGCACTCCAGTCGAGAGCCTTGCGCTTAGCGGCGATGGCGCACTTGATGCGCGTGGCATTTTCGCCCTTATCGCTTCTCGGCTTCAAACNAGAGCCTTGCGCTTAGCGGCGATGGCGCACTTGATGCGCGTGGCATTTTCGCCCTTATCGCTTCTCGGCTTCAAACGAGGAAAAAAGCTGTAGGTAGGCGGGAGCCTTAAGTGAGGGCAGACAGTTTGGAAGACGTTCGCCAACAGGTGTTCCTCGAGAAGACGTCCGCTTAACGATTGGGCGGAATTGCTGCCTTCCGTGACGGGTTTGGTGGAAGCATTGAGCGTGTGCGCAAGAGGGTGAAGGGAGGAAGGGGCAGGCTCTCGAACTCTGAGGAAACTGCCCGCTGTATTGACCGGGTGTTGGAAGGACGGGCTTGACGCAATTTCCTGTGAAGTGGTCGCGTTCCGTAATTGCTCCTGAGTGCCGGCGACAGATGACGCGCAGATCTTAACAGATGCCCGATGCTCGGCGATCCGGAACCGTTTGGCTCTCCCCTCCCCCCAACAACCCCAGCAACACTTTGCCATTAATTCTCGTAANGCTCGGCGATCCGGAACCGTTTGGCTCTCCCCTCCCCCCAACAACCCCAGCAACACTTTGCCATTAATTCTCGTAACGAGGTCGGTGGGTATCCTGGTCTTTGAAGGCGAATCAAGCCTCGATGTTGTACGTCTTATTTGCGACGCCGCTCTGAGCTGTAACTTCTGAGTGCCCAGGAACTGTGGATGAAGTCAAACTTTCTTTCTAAAAAAAGTAACTGAATAATTCTGCGGAATTAGGCTGGCCTGTGTGGGTGTTGCAGATGTGTTACTGCCCGTGTAAAGGCTGTTCGCGATAAAATGAGCACTTTTGAACTCAACCTTTGAAAAATGTCACTGTCCCGACATGTATACAATTTTAACGGGCGCACTGAGTGCTATCGGTCCAGTAAAGTTGGTAACGATGGAGGGAAAGTAGTTCCATGGCTGAACATTGAAATGGCAGTGTTGGGTAAACTTCTATAAACATTTAAATAATTTATTATTCTTTTTATTAATGTATCTAAGTGTAAGAATTATGAGATTTTGAAAAGATTTACTTTTATAACAATTTCTGAGTTTTACTTTTTTTTTTTAAAGTTTCAGTATTGAAAAGCGAAATCTTGTTACGGCATATATTGCAATTAATAGAACTTCTGAAGTTTTTATGAACTCGGNTTCAGTATTGAAAAGCGAAATCTTGTTACGGCATATATTGCAATTAATAGAACTTCTGAAGTTTTTATGAACTCGGTTTTTGTTTTCGTATTCTTTCTTCTGAAATAAAATGTAATAAATACGAACTTTCTTGTTATAGTGATACAGATGTGGCAGCAATAATGGCAGATAAAACTAGGTACATTTCAGTATAACGTGTTTGTTACCTACACATCACGTATTAACAGACCCAGCTTTTAAATACTGAATATAGAGATTTAGTTCTGGAGAAATGTAATCGTAAGACGAGGTGACATTAGACC
>NQII01004188.1:106655-119912 GCA_002778355.1 Clitarchus hookeri
GCTCTTCAGTGTACTTTTCGTAGGAGTAAAACTAAGGGGTTTTCTGTGAGAAATAATGTCTCGTTGGTGGCAATCACGGGCAATGTGTATGGAGGTATGTGCCAATAGAGGGGAAAGTGTCTTTGTTATCTGAGATTACTTTCCACTGTCCACCGATGCAAATCAAGAGTTCTCACTCGAGTGTAAGTGAAGCGCCATCTTATTAGCGAAGTAAGTAGGATATCGCAGTTTGTTGTTGCCTCGGCTAGATATGTTAATACTCTCCAGACACAGGTTTAATAATCATTAGATACTGTTCGTTTACGTTTCCACCCTTGGGATGGAGTGCCTTTTAAATCCTTGCGAAACCCGAAGGTTACTTTCAATTCTGATGCTCTATATTACATTGTGATGTCACTCCACCTCCCAACACATGAAATACAGTTCTGCATATTCCATTATTAGAGACCCGAAGAATTCGCGGATTCATTCCGGGACAAGCTAGAATTCAAAACACATGAGTTCATATAACTTCAGCCATTGGTCCACGTGGTGTTTGCCACCTCCTGGAGAACGGTGTGCAATTGCCGCCTACCACTGTGACAGCAGACAACCAATGTGCAGTTTATATCGGCATATTTGTACATAAGACTGTAGAGTATAGCCTGCAGGTCATTGAACTCGCGAATTTTCAGTTATCTAGCCATTGTACATGAGCATTTTGTAAAGGTAAACGAAACCAACACTGCGAAAATATGCATTATTTTTCTATTGCGAAACTACACAAAATCTATCTTGAGCATGGGTTGTGTACAACAAAGTGGCTTTGTGTGTACTGTCGAAGAGTTATGCACTCGTAATTCAAAAATTGATTTTTTTTTTTAGTTTGCATTGTTGCAACAACACTAAGTTGGGGTTTTTAATATAGTTGTGAAATAAAACAATGAAAATGAGGAAGTACACAGCAAGACGAAGTTATGTAGTATCTGTCGTATGCGCAAAAAAATTAATCTTAAGTTTAAGGAGCCTCCACAGTAAAAAAGTGTAAACGCCTGAAGGTCACGCCCGGCAGTAAGAAAGCGTTGCTATGGCGATGGAAAATAGCATAAACAAGCTTCCCGTGTGTTCTGTTTCCTCACAAACTTACTAGGTGACTAAAGGTTTTTAATACAGCAATCCGTTCAGAATAGATACAACATTGTCGCTATCGTTTGAAGCACCGTTTTTGTGCTGGAATTGTTCTCGTCCCATACCTAAAGCTCACTTTCGTTTCTTGCGCAAAAAAAAAATGGTCAGCGTACTGTTTGACGCTTTCATGCCCGTTGTATATAGACAATTGTCTGCATGTTGCACACGAAGGTTATATTTGACCTGTGCTGTACTCTGCGAGACTCAGTAGCCAATGGTCTTCCCTGTGGATAAATGATTCGCCTACCGTGCTACAGCTCTGCGGTATGTCTGGTTCATTTCACTGATCACCGAACACGAAGACTACAGCTTATTGGTTGCGATAACAAAGGTCAGCTTAAGTACAGCACGCATCGTAAAATGTATTATTTGCAACATTACAAACCATAAATTAATATGGGAATGAATGCGTCACAGGCTATTCACGGCGAAGTGAGCACTTTTGAAAACCCTCTCGTTTGGAATAATAGTTAACACATATATTTATTTTAGCCTTAGAAATTAACTTCCGAGTAAGGTGGAATACACACAATATGTTTATTATTTACATTGCAATATATATTTAAAAAGGCGGTTAAAGGATAAAAATAATGGTTGAAAGGAAGCAGTAACTAGGGCGTCAAAATTCCTCACTTTACCGTGAACAGACTATAATGTTATTAGATAAGCTGGCTTCTGTCCCCTTGCGGTTTACACAATTGTTTGGTAGCATTTCTGGTGTAATTTCTTCTCTACTTTATCTCGGGCCTGGGGAGTTGTAGAGAGAGGAGGAGGTGGGGGGGGAGGGATTTCCGGACACACAAATGTGATTTGCACGGCCGCGAGATCCACTTAGAGCACGGCGAATGAAGAATGCAAGGTGCCGCTCGCGTCGGGGGGCAAGCGCCCTCGAGTACGTTACAGTATGCACGAGGGCGCAGCCCGGGGCGGAAATAAACTCGAACGACCGTTCCCAGGCTCCGCTGACCCACTGAGGTCGCCGCCACGTGGCCTCCCCGGAGACGCGCTATATTTACAAAGGTCACAGACATGCAGCGGCCAGGGTCAATGGCTCCCCGCCGCGGCGAGGGACACCTCGCGTGTCCGCGCTTGCACGCTCTCACGTCTCTCCGCAGTCTTTGCGTTCCCGTCGCGCTAACGCCGAGTACGTATAGTCCATTCACGGATACTTCCAACGTATCTGGGGCCCTGCTTAGGTTCTACTTCCAGGATATCCCTCCGCCTCGTGCGAACAAAGCTTAACTAAATCCAGGAAAGTACAGCAAAGGGACAGCGCGCCGCAACTCGAGTGCCTTCAGTGTCGGTGGCGCGTGGAGAACTGTTGCAAGGTAAGCTGACATTAGCTTGGTGCTGTACCCTGTTTCTTGCTATTTTACACTCCCGCCACTAAGACGTAGCTCGGCAGGTGACGCCACAGGACGTGTGTAATGGGTCCCTTGCCGCTCGCTTGTGAGTGGTCGGAATGCATTCAGTTTCCCGATCGTTACTGGCTCCTGTTGCGTGCACCGAGAACGTACAGCAGTGAGCAAGCACCAGCTTACATCGCAACAGTTCACTACACGACACTGTTCAGTGTAATTATATTCTGCGTGTAAATTATCTCCTACTAGGAATTACCAACACTCCGATTTTCTCCGTGTTTTATTTATATTGACTATAAATGAAATGCAATAATTTGTATTATAAGTAAAAGTTCGATCTAACCAAAAATAAGGTACTTTTGTGTTGACAGAGGNGTTTTGTGTTAACAGAGATATAAAACGCTTGTGATATATGACATATTTAGGAAACAGCAATGCACGTAATAGATTGGGTGATTTTCAAAGGTTTGATTAAAAAAGTGTGAAGAAACCGCGAATAGACTATTCTAATAGACGAAATGGCGTGGCAGTTTTTTTTACGCTGCTTGAGGCCCTTACGTCTGGTTGGCCACTGCGTGCTGCGAAGGGTTCGCTTATTGGCCAGGCTGCCGGCTGGCCTGTAGGTTACGGGACACTTGATTGGCAAACGGCGTTCCGACAAGTTGTCGGATAGTGACGCCATTTTGTTGTCGTGCACGGTTGCGATTCCCGGTGTATGTGGCTGTTTCGTCTCTGTATTCTCTCGTACTCTGTGGCTCCGTCATGTCATCGAGTGCTTAAGGGCTCGGCCTCACCCCTGTTGCGGAAATTCTTAGTTTTAGCGTCATAATTTCGGATTCATAGTAATTAGTCACTATGTACAATTATACTAGATTTACATATTACGAGTTGTTTAATATTTCTGTGCGTAATTTTAATTGTGTATTATCTGCTTGTTGTAAAGAGTCGACAACGTATTTATATATTATTAATAAGTTCCCAACTTTTTACAACAAGCAGACAGTTTNAAGTTACATATTACGAGTTGTTTAATATTTCTGTCCGTAATTTTAATTGTGTATTATCTGCTTGTTGTAAAGAGTCGACAACGTATTTATATATTATTAATAAGTTCCCGACTTTTTACAACAAGCAGACAGTTTAAATTAAGCACTCACAATTTTAAACAACTGGTAAAACGTAAATTTACTATAATCGTACAATGTCAGTAACTATTATGAATCCGAAATTATGACACGAAAACTAAGAATTTCTGTCAGAAGGGTTTATGCCGAGTACGCATACATGGACATGTTACAAGCGCGTTTGTGGCCGAGAAGGGCGGGAGCAATAAGGTCGACACTGCCACGCGCATCAAGTGCGGCGACGCCACTAAGCACGAGGCTCAGAACTGGCGCGTAGTGTTCTCGTCGTGTTGAGTGTAGGGGCATATGGGACTTTTAGCGTTCTGTTGGTAATCTCGTTATGTCATGTGCGTTATTGTTAACGTTACTAACGAAAATCTGGGTTCGGCACGGTTCTTTTTTATACAAATTCTTGTTTTATTCTAGGTTGGGACACAAAGTAGAAATCATTAGTGTGTTTCCTTCAAAGCTGAGTTGTAATGGCAGATGAACCGTAAGAAAAACATAACGTCGATGCCAGATGTACAAATTGTAACAGTGTGTGTTGTGATATGAAATACCACGTACTTCGTGAATGTAATTTTACAAGCGTAATTTTTTTTGTGGTTGGAAATCGAGAATCTCCGTATAGAAGTGCGTAGGCTATAATTGCATGTCCACTTTTGGCGACAAACGTGGAAACGAAAAATAACTATTTTTATGCCGACAGCAAATAGTGAATGCTTTTGACAGCGTCTATCTCGGCTGTTAGTCTGAATGTCTCGTTAAGTTATTGACGCTTGACATGGCAGTGACTACTTTCTTCTCGTAACTGGAAATAGGATTTGCATTCGAGGTGACGGAGGAGCCGTATTGGGAATGTGCGTGGGTTGCCTATTGACGGCGGAAATCCACGTGTCATATGGCCGCGGTATGCGAGGCCCGTGAAGCGCAAGTGACAGCTGACACTAATTGGGGCTGAGTGATATATTTCTAGACGTCCTCTGCCCTTCGCGGGACGTCCTAAAGAACACGCGCCCCTGGGCCGGGACGACGAGAGTAGAGAGGCGTCGGTGGTTCGGTGCCCGGGCGTGTCAGTCTTGTCTTTCGTCGCCGCGATTTAGGTTGAGTCTATTTGAGAGATCTGGGTGGCTCTTAAGGTGACCGCCTGGTTGAAGGAATTCTGCACGTCTGAGGCCTAAAAGTGAGGGAGCGCTAAGGTCGACCGAGACATGCGCATCAACTGTCTCATCGCCTCTACGTGCAAAGCACTGAACTGACGTACCATTTTATGACGTAACAATAAAAATAAAGGTTTGAGGCACATACCTATTCCTTTTTCAATGTTTATACAGGAAATTTCATACCTAAAAATTTTCGTGAAAGCACCCGTTTGAGCCATTTTCACTATCACAAAAACATGCTTTAGAGATAAATGGAGTAACTGAAAATGGTATACAGACGCGTAACGTTTCTTAAATGCTATTCGCAAGCAGACCTCACTCAGACACATTGCACAGTTTTTTAATAAAATGGTTTCAGCTGGAACTCTGCACTCCGTTCGGCGACCTATCCAGATGCTACCTAAAAATGAGGTGAGAATGGAGCAGCGCCGGAATGCAAGTGCGGGGGAAACGGGAAATCCCCGAGAAAAACCGCCGACCAGCGGCATCGTCCGGCACGATTCCTACTTGCGAAAATGCGGGAGTGACCCGGCCGGGGATTGAACCTCGGTTCGTCTTGGTGGTAGGCGAGCAGTCTAACCGCTCAGCCACCGCGACCCCGCGATTTAGCTTGTTTCCCGGTCGTTGTGCGTCTTGTCTTCTTCGCTTGTGTAAAAGCTACTTTTCCACTCGTGTAAGTTTGTGCGAACATGTTGACGTGGAAAATCCTTGTTTGGTGTCTGCCACCAAACAAGAATTTTCCAGCTATAGTATTCTACACGTTTAACTTATCAGACTCCCCGAGTTCGTGGACGACGGATGTACAGTACGCGTGGAGCTTAGACTGCACTATGACAAGTTAGGATGTAAGACTCCGGCTACTGGCCTCGCCAATGAAATCACTGCGGTGACTTTCTCAGGAAACCGAATTGTCAAAAAGCTACATTTTCACTTCACCTTCGCCGTCACTCAAGACCTTGCGCTGACCAAAAGATTTCCACTCAGTCTTCCTTCCCCTCCTCCTACCTCTAGTTATAATGGTTCAACTTTTTTTTTGTGAAACGAAAGTACATAGTAACATATTTTGGCAGGTAATGATACAATAACCATTCAGCGGGAGAAAAATAGATATATTGTACCATGATGTTGTTACCAATAGTATATATGTGTTAATATTTTGATGAAATGAGTAGATAGGTAATCAGAGATCTGCCGCAGGGGTGTGGGGGTAACGGATGTGGGGTAGCGGATTCCGCCATCTTGGATGACCTTAACCTCCATCCACAATCTTGGATGCCATCAGGGCCTCCATCTTGGATGTGACCTTATGCTCTTATAATTTTACCTCGCCATTTTGTTTCTTAAATTTACCATTTCCCTGCTCTGTCATCCAATGCCACCTTCTTGTTTCAAGAATATTCCAGTTCATGCTGTCATTCCATGCCACCAAATTGTTTATATAATTTTCCATTCTCCTGCTCTATCATTCCATCTTGATACCTCCTGCTCTGTCATTCCTTCTCGCCTCTCTCCAACAGCATATCGTCTGCTGTTGGACGCCGTCTTGACTGTCTGTGCCGCCATATTGTTTCCTGTTCCACCATCTTGGAAGTTTCTTTTATTGCCCACCATGGGCGCTATTTTGGTATCGGCTTTTGGTTAAGGGCGATATTCCATGTCCTGTATGCAGACACTCGCCTCTATCGACGGGATATGGTTTAATACAGTATAAAAAGCTGGAGGTGAGGAGCGGTGAACTGCCGGATTTTGGATTGCTAGACAGACGCCCTAGTTGACTGAGCCACCAGGACATGGGTGCCAGTACAGGTATAAATGTTGTATATATAAAAATTACAATTGGGACATGTATATTAGAGAGGTAATGAAAAATATAAAGTGCGAAATGTCATCAGTTAATGAGCATAGTTATGCATAAATCACGAACCATCCATGAGGGTGGTAAGGTTAATTATGCATTAGACCCTCTTATATGCATAGTTAGTCATAATGTCTGAACTGTTGATGATATAGCCATCAAATTCAAATCATAGGCGTTGCTCTCGACGTCAATCAGAGTGGTTGGGTCAAATATGCCTTAAGCCATCTTATAAGCATAGTTTGCCATAATTTCCAGTACTGTTTAATATATAGCCACCAAATTCATAACATAGGCATCGCTCCTGACTTCGATCAGGGTGGTTGAGTTAAGTATACCTTAAGCCTTTTTATAAGCATAGTAAGCCATAATTTCAGAACTGTTTAAGATATAGCTACCAAATTCATAACATAGGCATCACCCCCGACGACGAACAGAGTGTTCGGGACAAGTATACCTTAAGCCTTTTTATAAGCATAGTTGGCTGCCATTTTACTTCCACCGAAGCTATAGTCACCAAATTCATACAATAGATATCAACCACCGACAACGAAAAGAGTGATAGGGCCACATATACCTTAAACCCTCTTATAAGCAAAGTTGCCTGTAATTTCCCATTTTCTGAAGTCAAAGTCATCAAGTTTAAATCAAAAGCATAGTTTCCGACACCGAACAGGACATCGGGGTCAAGTTTGCCTTAAGCCCTCGGATAATCATAGTTGGCCACCTTTTCTGAACTGTTTAGGACATAGCCACCAAATTCATATCACAGGCATTGCTCTCGACAACGATCAGTATGGCTGGGCAATTAAGCCATAAACCCTCTTATAGGCATAGTTGATCACCATTTCCCTTATGAGTCACCAGGACATGGGTGTCAGTACAGGTCTCAATTATGTATATATAGAAATAACCTGTTAACTTATACAACAGTCATGTTGACAAGGCACTGAAAATGCATAACGTTATAAATAAGAGGTTAACTTTTAAACTTACAGACAAAAATGTATCGAGCGAACTTTCTATGTATTCGTATTTTCAAAAATAAATCGATTATGATGTTAGATCCATCAATTATACAAAAAAAAGAATTATATGAATAAAAGGTATGTATTTAATGTAATATATTTTATTTCTCTTTTAAAACTTAAGGAAAGATTATGACTAGCAATGTGTCTGTGTATTTATATTTCAAAGACGGATTTGTAGTGTATGATGCCGCAACCATAAATTATGTAAAGCATAAGATTTATAAATAAAAGTAATGTATTAAAATAAAAACATTTTTTTAATTTTTAAATTATTATCTGTGTCTATCTAGCTAGTATTTAGTGTCTACATATTCGTATTTTCAAAGAGAATTTTAATATTATGCCAGAAAACATGATTATCAGGATATGACAAGCCCCATATTGAATTTTATAAGCAAATAATTGACAATATATCAAGTGTTATATATTTTCGGAGCTCGTGTTTTCGAGTCGAATGGTAATGTGACCCCATAAACTTTAATTAGTCGCATGTGTTCGTTGCCCTATTGACTTTATTAAGCATAGGCATGATCTTAGGTTGTTTGAAGTAATTATGTAATGAGCCTGAGCCACGAATACAGAACAGTAGTTGCCTTACCTCAGGTCGTGTTTTAAGTTTATTATGTCTATGTCGGACACGCACGTACTTATAAGAACAGCTGGACATTATTCAACGACTGCTGGATTTAGACAGATGGAAATTAGAACATGTCAGACCAGTACAAGTCTAACCAAGATAGAAACTGAATTATGCCTTGAGCCGTTTTATAACGACAAATTGACACAATTTACCATCCCTAGAAGTTATGGGCATACAATTCACATCAGAGCCACATGGTCAAATATGCCTTAAGCTTCCTTATAAGCATAGCTGACTACCATTTTCTATCCATTGAAGCTATAGTCATCAAATGCATATCATAGGTACTGCTCATTACCTAGACCAAAATGACATTGCTCATTATGCACTAAGCATACTTATAAACATATTTTACTGCAATTTCCCATCCATTGAAGCGATAGACATCATAGCTACCACTTACATCCTAGATTAAGGTGATAATGCAAGTTTTGCCTTCTTATCATAGTTGGCTGCCATTTTCGAACCATTTAAGTTATAGCAATTAAATATGTATCATAGGTAAAGTTATCCTGAAATAAATCAAGATGATGTTGTCAGTTATGCCTTAAACCTTCTTATAAGCATAGTGACATTGGAAATATAGTCAACAAATTCACATCACAGGTATTACTCCTGACTTCGATCAATGTGATTTGGTCAATTATTTTTAAGTCTTTCATGGAAAGTTTTTTAATTTAGCTATAGCACATGACATGTCTACAACTATGTTTGTTTTGAAGAAACTTGCGAATAATATGTTAAGTACCCACATAATTATTAAAACAATATTGTGTATTTAAAAAACTTTAAACACATATTGTGTGATGTATCTACATACTAGTGTTTTTTTAAAGGAAATTCGAATACGAAGGCAGAATTGTAGGTATACTTGACTCCCTACAACACAGTTTCTATGTTGTATTAAAAGAGGAATGCTAAAAATGAAGTGACGAGTTTTTCAAACATAGCTATGGTGAATGATGTGTCGTCATTCACGAATATTTACAGAACTGGTTTGAATACAATCTTATGTACAAATAAATTTATAAATAAAATATTTTATCTAATTAACTTTTAATTTTTTTAAACTTTGTGACCTAAGTATACCGCGTTGCTTGTATACTAGCGAATATATCTTTAAGGCAAATTCAATTATATCGGAATTGACTACTGCATGACTATTTCCCGACGCCATATTGGATTTAATAGGATTACATTTTACCGAAGGATGCAAAACTATATACGTGGACTCGTAGCACAAAAACCAATTTTAGCAATTGTATAAACTTTCATTAAAGTCACATTCTTTGCAGTCATAGGTATTTTTACAACAGATATACCAACAAATGTGTCTGAGGCACTGAACATTGTATTTTAAATGCTTAAAAGAAACAGTCACGAGCATTTTAGTCGTTACAAGGGTTCTGCAACCGATATTTTCCACCGACCTTACACACACTTTTTTTTTCGTCATCCATATTGTTTCTGTTCACCATATTGTTTCCGTAAATCGTCTAGGACGTGGATCACAGTACTTAATATATTGACACAAGAACGTTGTTGTTTTTTTTTTTTTTGGCAGTCGGTGAAAGTATGCATGTAGTTGTACTCAGCATACTCGATTTCACATCGCCAGTGGCTTGTATCGTCTTCAAGCACACACGAACTTGGACTCCTGTTGAGACTGACTGCTGCCGAGACTGACTCTTCATGCTATGTCAATTCGCAAATAATTAACAAAATTGATAACTTAAGTTAAGCTATGGTTGGGGGTGGGGTGATAGAAAACATGGAGACGAGAAAAAAAAATCTACTTTCTTAGCTATGCTGCACGACATATTTTTTCATGGTTGTGATACACTGCACTTCGTAATTCGTCCAGAATGTAAGTAAACCAGACGATATAAACACTTTAGTTTATTTTTCCTGCGAAGCGGATCTCAGGACTTCGTTGTTATAGGCCGGCCGTGTGTTGGTTAAGATAATGATGCAATCTTGTTTGGAGTTATTAATTACACTGTGATACTCTGCAAAACCCAGCACCATGGCTAACCCATTTTTGGTATATACAAGCGGTTTCTGCCACCACACATTGTTCGGAATTTCTTTCTCTTATCGATAGAACATAGTGAAACTGACGAAATGCTGTTCTAGCGGTCAGAAAATGTTATTGTCTATCGTAACTATGGAAAGCTTAAATCACTTGCACCACTCGACAAAGATGCCGAGCTTGCATACCTGCCGAAAGAATTCCTTCTCGCATATGCACAGTACGAAATACAATCCGTCTACAAACACCTACCTGCCTATCTAGAACAGGACAAAATCGTAATTGATTTGTCGTATGAAGAATGAGTTTTAGTGTCTTAACTATTTTTTATGTTTTTTTTTACAATTCTGTAAAACAAAGTTAAAGTATACAAATAACTTCTGTGTTATTCGTATATTTTTTCCCCTTCTTATATTAAGCTGATCGGGAGAAACGATTAATACTAATCTGAGGCACTTGTACATCGTAGATGTTATTCATTTTAGCATCAAATATTAATTTTCTCGGGTGATTTTACGCAGTGCCTTGATACATACAAATACCTGTAAGCTGTGATGATATAAAACATTTTAATATATACACGTACATGCTTATTATAGCCATTGGCGTGGATTTATGTGAAAATTCATTCGTAATGTTATTTAAAACAAATAAGAATGCGTCACTTAAAAAAAACACTAAAACTATATTACAGCTAACATTATACAGAGTCAACTTATCATAAGAAAAAAAAAATGTACAGCCACGAAACTTTTCGTGTACGCTTTACCAGTAGTTTACATAAACCATTATTAAGTCACGGATCGAACCTCCATGACCCTATAGTATTAATGGCTGCTGACAATCATTACCTACCGCCCCGCTTCACTGAAAGTCACTGACATAGTTCGTATATAAATAAAACATGTCTTACAAATTAATTATCTGTGCCGATGCGAATAAAAAAAATGAGCTGATCGGAAAACATGTGTTCCACATCACCACGGCATGTGCCTCGGCTTAGTGTTAATCTAGAGACGGTTAATATAAATAGTCTTAGAGTACTCGCAGACTACTCAAGCAGCGGTGGCAGACCAACATACATTTCAGTTCTCCCAGCAGCGTAGGTGAAACTACTTGCTGGCGGTAAGGAGGTCACAGCCCGCACGGTATGTTTACTCCCAGCACGATCAAAACACATTCCTTCGTCAGTGGTACCGAGCAAAAGCCACAGAGTAGAATAGTTCACGGAAACGAAATGTGTTTGTTCCTTTGAATGAGGGCGAACCAGTTCGCCGATTGGCTTCGCGAAGCTCTGTTCCAGTCCTTGTGCGAAATTGGCTACCGCGTGATGTTAAAGATTGCCTATTGGCTGGACTACCAGCTGGCGAGTAAGTTACCTTGCGCTGATTGGCGAATGGCGTTCTGGCGTGTTGGTTGTCAGTGTCGGCATTTTTCTCATGCGTGCAGATGGAATTCACTGCATGAGCAGCCGTATTGGTTGCCAGTGAGTTCTGCTTTCCGTTACATACGCACCTATAAGAGTCATTATTATTACTAATAAGTGTCATTATTATTACTGCACATATTTTACTGGTTTACAACAGACGCCTTAAATGTACACATTACAATAAATCCTCAAAATTCCCCAGTTCACATCTTTATCTAAGATTATTTTCTTTAAAAAAAAATAACTTAACGATGCTTGACATACTTGTTTCCCAGCTCAAACTGTTTCAGTAGGAAACATTTTAATATTAGTTATGTAATGTACGGATTTGTTAGAGTAATCTCCAGGGTAGAGAGACGGAATTTGTAGAATCATTTGAAATATTCCAATTCAACTTCCCTGTAGACGAACTAAACTCTACATATACAACCGGTAAAAATGAATAATATTTTGATTCGCATCTTGTCACCATACCTATGCACAACCAAGGTTTTATATTTAGTACAGAGCATTTGCTACAAAAGATCGTTATGTTAGGACCAACCATGTCACCTCGTACAGACGAATCACTTTGTAAATTCATTTTACAATATATTATTATTTATTTGTTTGCTGCATTCATTTATTTTTCATTCGTGGAGTTCCACATTTATAAGTGTTACAGGTAGATATGCTGTTTTCTACCAAACACATGATATTATTAACTTTTATTTTATTTATTGTCCACTTTGCAAGTATATTTACTATTCACTTTGCAAGTTTATTTATTATTCACTTAGCAAGTATATAAAATTGATTTCGAAATCTTGGTAGCTATCTTTTAAATATTTTTGGTTGCATATGTACGGAAATTTTATTGTAATTAAAAGCAAATACTGTTAAACAGATTTAATTTGTCTTTACAACCAGACAAACCCACACACGTACATATGTATAGCATATTTTACATAAAATATTTGATCGTTTACAGAAAATGTCAATGTATAGACCATACTAGCCGGCCGGCCATACGAGCAGACGATATCTTGAGACCATTTATTATTTAAAATGTATTAATTAATTTTTTTAGTTTATGGCTGCTGCTGTTTGTTTTTCTTTGTCCAATGCACACAATTTTTATTTACAGCTACATGCATAACTACTCGCATTTCATAGATCACGTGTTCAGACTCGTGTGCTGCTCGTTATTTTTCTGTGGGATTTTCCCGTCTGGCTCCGGGAAATATAAGGGAGGCGTGGGGATGCGCGCGATGTGAGTCGGGGGCGTCCTGGCAGGGTCTGGTAGGGACGAGGAGATGTGCGTGATGAGTCGTGGCGTCCAGGCATGGACTTGGGGGGGGGCGTGAATGCAAGAGCATGACGTGTGTGTGTGTGTGAAGAAGGCTGCAGTCGGGACGTCTTGGAAAGGACTTGCAGGTGTGAGGGGATGTGCGTGTCGTAAGGCGGGGCGTCCTG
>NQII01004188.1:119931-142470 GCA_002778355.1 Clitarchus hookeri
GTTTGGTTGGTGTGACAGCGCTGTCTAATACTCCTAATTCGTCATGCGTCACTACGTCAGAATAGTCTATGTGGGGAAATATCAGCGCTTTAACAAGTATCTGCTTAAGTGATTGCGGAAGGAAATTTTTTTTTTACGTTTAAGAGAATGCAACGCAGAAAATACTCTTTTGGACACAACTGTGGTGTGGACAGACCACGAAAGTCTTTCGTCAATAACTAAACCTATGATGCTATTCCCCACCTGTGGGTCCTAGGGTCCTCAGTTAATGTTAGATGGCACAGACTATAAGGTGCCTTGAAGGTTGAGGGTATATCAAACATTACCTCATCATGTTTTGGGTTTTAATATGTTTATTTGCCCGGGAATTTATTCCTGCATTCCCAGACATTTTCCGGGAATTTATACATACTTTCCCGGCAGCGTTGCCCTCGCACTGACTGCCCACATGGCATGACCATGTGGACAGCTCCCGAGCTTCAGCCAATCAAGATAGGTAACTACCCAACATTGTTTTGAAACATAACTTGTCTTGAAATCTTTCCGCGAAACACACCTTGTGCCGGGAATTTACTCATACGTTTGGACCCTGCGAGTTCTTGGCCTGAAGGGCTGATTACAATGTTCTGGCTACGTTTCCGACGCTGTGGGGGCATTAGGTGATGGGACACGTCCCTGAGTGACGACGTTGTTACACGTCTGCTAGGGTGAAGCAACCATGTGTGTTGTTCTTTTCCTAGCTGCTGCTTCTGCTGCTGTGGTGGGAGGCTGTGGGGCGACAGGCCGAACATGAAGTGAGCTTGCCGCTCTGCAGGGGAGGGAGTGAGGGTATGTGCATACCGTGAATCGGGGCGTTCTTGCAGGGACTTGCAGGGGGCGTGGGGATGCGCGTGATGCGAGTCAGGGCATCCTGGAAGGGAGATGAGGGACATGCACGAGAATGCAAGATCAAGGTGTGTGTGTATGTGTGTGTGTATTAAGTAGGGTCCATGGTCGGGGTGTCTTGGTAGGGACTTGCAGAGGTGAGGGGATGTGTGTGCCGTGAGGCAAGGCGTCCTGGCGGGGACTTGGGGGGACACGTGCGGGAATGCGAGAGCATGAAGTAGGGCCCGCAGTCGGGGCGTCTTTTCAGGGACTGGCAGTAACGAGGGTGTGTGTGTGTGTGTGATGCGAGTCGGGGCGAGGAGGACGTACTAGATAGGAGGGAATGATAGAGCATGAAGTAGGGACAGGCAGGGCGGAATGTAAGAGTGCGAAGTAGGGAAGGAATGGGATAATATGCGAAATGGGATGGGAGAGACAAGAAGTGATAGAGAGAGAGAGAAAAGGGGAGGGAGAGAGAGACGAGTACGAATGCGTGAGCATGAGGTCGGGGCAGGTAGGAATGGGATAATACGCGAAACAGGATGGGAGAGGGACAAGAAGGGAAGGTAAAGGGATAGAAAAGGTGTGTGAGAGAGAGACGAGTAGGAATGCAAGAGAATGAGGTCGGGACAGGTAGGACGGAATGCACGAGCGTGAAGTAGGGGACGAAAATGCCAGCTGTCAGTACTGTCTGACAAAATGGCCGCCAACGGTAAGGAATGACAGAGCTTGCGGTTTGACTCGTGATGTCATCGAAGATGGCCGCTGCTCTTCCCTCGCCCCACGCCACTGCTTTACAATTGTCTGTTTCTAACTACTCTTACGAATATATTTTAATTAAAATATTCATTTTCAAGTGGAATTTTTTTTAATATTTTTAATTAGAGAGCGCATACGTCGGGAAAGATTGTCCAAATCATGGCAAAAAATATACCTAATTTTATTTTAATGAAATTAAATATGCATTTAAGCATTATTTTAAAACTTCGTTTAAGTACCGTATANATATACCTAATTTTATTTTAATGAAATTAAATATGCATTTAAGCATTATTTTAAAACTTCGTTTAAGTACCGTATAATTAATATTAAATATTTATCTACGTACTTGTTGACTATTGTGTAAGTGGAAACATTTATTGTTTTTATGGCTGCGGTGTCTGAGCGGATAGCCTGCTCGCCTCCCATCCATGTGAGACGGGTTCAAGCCCCAGCCGGGTCGCCCCCGGATTTTCGCATGTGGGAATCTTGCTGGACGATGCCACTGGTCCGCGGGTTTTCTCGGGGATCTCCCGTTTCCCCCTCCCTTTCTTTCCGGCGCTGCTCCACACTCACCTCAATCACCCTCGTCGTCTCTCAAGACTTCGCTGTTAAGAGACTCCCAAATATCTTCACGCACTCACTATTTTATTGTTTTTATATTTAAAACAGAGCTTGCGTCTGATTGGCTACTTGCATTTTGCGAAAGGTTTCTTATTGGTACGGCTGCCGGCTGGCGAGTAGATTGCCACGCGTTAATTGGTGAAAGAACTTGCAACATGCTGCTGCCCGGTTTCTTCACACTTTTTGAATAAAACCTTTGAAAAATCACCCTATGTATGACGTTGTTGTAGTTTGTAAAGTATTTCAAGTTTCGCAAGCGTTTCATAACTTCTGTTAGCACAAAAATAACTTATTTGTTTTATTAAATTAAACTTTTACTTATACTTTGTTCATAAATTATAATCATTCATTTATTATTAATATGAATAATAATAGGGAGAAAAAAAAGGCGCATGTGTAATGCTGGGTAAGAAATAGTTTCTATGCAAAATATTATTACGCTGAGTGTATTCGAATGTGGTGCGCTGTCCCTTTGGTATGATTTTTTTTAAACTCTGTTAAACTTTGTTTGCACGAGGCGGAGGAATACGCTGGAAGTGGAACTTTAGCAGGGCTTCAGAAATGTTGGGAAGTAACCGCGAATGGACTGCGCGCCGCCTAGCTGGCCGTGCGGCAGGAGCTCGCGGTACAAGCGGTTGTTTCGCCTCTGTATTGTCGAGTACTCTGTGTTTGCGGCGCGTTGTGTGCTGGGAAGTGAGACGTCGAGAGGCTGACGGGGCGTGGGTGCTCGCGACGTGGCACGTGACCGATGGCAGAGCGGCAATTGGCAACGCCTTGTCGCCGACGCGTGATTTATGCCCCTTGGCTGACCACCAGCCCCCGCCTGGCGGTGTCGCTATTTCCGCCAAGGAAACTCTCCTTGGACTCACGTGCCTCGCTGCGTCTGCTTATCNTTTGCACGGTCTTTGGGCTGCAGTTCTTATAGTGGCCGCCTGGTTAGGCCGCCGAGCGGTGTGCAAATATCCAGCAGAAAACGATTTATTAGAAAAAACCGACCAACGTGTCTTGAGTGATATCTGCTTACGAATAGCATTTAAGAAACGTTACGCGTCTGTATATACGTTTTTCACTTACTCCGTTTCTCTCTCAACCATGTTTTTTGTGATAGTGAAAATGGCTCGAACGGGATGTTTTACTGTCATTTTTAGGCGTAAACATTCCGGTACAAAACATTAAAAAAGGAATAGGGACGTGCATTAAAACTTTTATCTTTATTATTACGTCATAACATGGTAGGGTCTCCGCTGAAAGTCTTATAGAGGCGCGTTATCGACGGCAAGACTGCACGCCAGTTCAGTGCTTTGCACGTAGAGGCGATGAGAGAGTTGACGCGCACGTCTCTGTCGCCCCTAGCGCTCCCACGCTTTTAGGCCTCAGACGTGCGAAATTCCTTCAACCAGGCGGCCACCTTAAGGACACTGCCTACCGGCTGGCAGCTGCGAAATTTAAATAGGAAATTCCTGCTAAGGAAATTTCGTCTCAGTGCGTTAATCTTAAAGATAAGCGTTCCAGACAAAAATGCATTCTTCGCGAATTTTTTAGGAGAAGTTCCTTACAGCGGAGATGTTTCCGTAAGATGTAAAAGCTGTTTTCAAGGAATTTTTAAAATGTGTGTTCTACAAAAAACTACACACTGCCTATCTATATTGGAAATGCACGGTCGTAGAGATCTTCTGCTAAAAAACTCGTAAAAAAAATAATTTTATTTCGCAGCTGCCAGCCGGTGGGCAGTTCTCTTAACCCACTCAGCTCCAATGTGCACAATCGTGTACATAACGCACATGAAGGTAATTTTTGCTCAGTACTGTACACTGCCAGACTCGATGGCTAATGATACAAAGTGGCACTTGTCCCATTTTTTTTTTAATTTTTGGCCAGGCACTGGGTAGGTGTGAAGGGATGAGAATGAGGAGGTAAGGAAGCAATGGAGGAAAGGTAGGCTGATAGATGGATGGGCGAAGAGTGTCTCGTGGTTTTTTTGGCGGAATGAAGTAGCAGAGGTCTCAGGACTCGTCCGCTGATAAAGACTGCTCACAGTTATCTGAGCACTTTTGAATTCAACGTTTGAAGAATGTCACTGCTGTTACCTTCATATATATTCAACGGGCACGCTGGCTGGCATGCGTCCGGTAAAGTCGGCAATGACGAATAAACTGCAATTACATGTCTTAACGTTGAATCAAAAGTGACAGGTTAACATGTGTGGATACTGAAGTGATCTCTTTTGCTTTCTGTTTTTTGTAATGCACAGAATGTAAAAATTTGCATATTTGTAAAATATTTAATTTTTCAATAATTCCACAGTTTGACTTCACCGACGCATGACTGAAGTGACNAATTTGCATATTTGTAAAATATTTAATTTTTCAATAATTCCACAGTTTGACTTCACCGACGCATGACTGAAGTGACGAGGTCAATAGCAACGTTAATTTTACGCATCGGGAAGAATTCACAATGTGCATACAAGTCGATCTTAAGCAGGGCTTTTAAAGGTGCTCAGTTCGCCGTGAACAGCCCATACTAGGTAGAATCACGGAATAGGTAAATAAGCAGAAGTGATGTGGCGTGTCGGTTCCTTTGATGTGGTCGTATCTGGACATTCGCTGATTGGCTGTGCAAGTCTCCGACTATCGCACGCTGTGAAAGGTTCGCTATTGGCTGGGCTGCCGGCGGCTGGCAAGTAAGGCGCCGATTGGCGAACGGCATTCCAAAATGTTGTTGACCAGCGGCGCCATTTTGCTAGCGCGTGAGGCTGAAGTTGTCTGTGTAGGTAACCGTTTCACTTCTGTCTTCGTGAGTATTCTGTGGTGGAATATCGGACGTGGGAGAGTTCATCACCCGTCACCCTATTGTATTTAACCGGGTCAAATAATACATTAAAAAGTAATCGCTCTATGTTTGAAATATGTCAACAAGCGTGTGTGATAGTGCTGATTGAATTTTACTTTGAAAATTCTTGAGGAATTTTTGTTGAAAAGGAAGGTGCGGGGGCAAGTAGAAAACGTGGCGATTCTCACAAAATATTAGGTAGTTTTCTCAGGAAAGGAAGTTCCAAACCTTCTTCTAACCNAGTAGAAAACGTGGCGATTCTCACAAAATATTAGGTAGTTTTCTCAGGAAAGGAAGTTCCAAACCTTCTTCTAACCCAGTAGAAACCACGCTATTTGGAACTTTGGGCACGCGGGAAAAGTGTGATTCTTGCTGTCGTGTTGGCTAACTCGGTCTGCTTACCACACGCGTGAGCGTCGTGCCCCCAGGACAAATGTCGTTATCCCATTTAAAACACGTGTGCAGAAGCCAACTAGCAGAGGAAAGGAAATCAAGCGGACTCGAAACCAACATGAGCAAAACACGACAATGTAACGCCGTAAATCAGAAGTGACATTTAGTTACGAAACATCAGAAAACATAGTAAGTGAGTGTGTTTGATAAATCTCGTGGAGAGCTACAAACATAAAAGTTTAACATATATCATCTTGCATAATATATTGTACTATATCGCATAGCAGTGAGTTACCGATATAACTAATTAGCCTACTTCTCGTACACATCTGCTTGTAGGCCTTTGTCTGGTAATTTTGATGAAGTACTCGAAAGGGTTGGTATAGCACTTNAGTAGAAAACGTGGCGATTCTCACAAAATATTAGGTAGTTTTCTCAGGAAAGGAAGTTCCAAACCTTCTTCTAACCCAGTAGAAACCACGCTATTTGGAACTTTGGGCACGNGGCAAGCGGGAAAAGTGTGATTCTTGCTGTCGTGTTGGCTAACTCGGTCTGCTTACCACACGCGTGAGCGTCGTGCCCCCCCCAGGACAAATGTCGTTATCCCATTTAAAACACGTGTGCAGAAGCCAACTAGCAGAGGAAAGGAAATCAAGCGGACTCGAAACCAACATGAGCAAAACACGACAATGTGACGTCGTAAAGCAGAAGTGACATTTAGTTACGAAACATCAGAAAACATAGTAAGTGAGTGTGTTTGATAAATCTCGTGGAGAGCTACAAACATAAAAGTTTAACATATATCATCTTGCATAATCTATTGTACTATATCGCATAGCAGTGAGTTACCGATATAACTAGTTAGCCTTCTCGTACACATCTGCTTGTAGGCCTTTGTCTGGTAATTTTGATGAAGTACTCGAAAGGGTTGGTATAGCACTTTTGAGGCCCTAGTTACTTTTTTTCATATCAGCATTTTTTTTATTCTTTCACCACTTTTTAAAATAAGTATTGCCATGTAAGTAATAAACACAGTGTATACATTTCATTGGACTCGACGGTTAACGTCTAAGACTAGAATGAAATATGTTTGTTGACTATAGGGCTTCAAATAGTGCTCACTTCGCCGTGAATAACCTATAGTAGAATCGTGCGAATTAAAAACTCAGGAGAAGAAATTTTCCACCAGATTTTATGGTACTCTTTCAAGTAATTCCTGTGATGTGACGTAGGCCCGTAAAATATTTTTGACAGCTCTACCTTCCATAATGGTGGATGACAGAAACTATTATTTATTGAATTTAGTGCACGCAGTATGATTTTCACATCAACTTTGATTTAAATCGGTTTAATGGTAGCAGGGATACGGGATAAAAATAAAACATCGCAAGAGTAAGACTGCCATTTTGGTAAGAATGCACAACCCTGTCGAAATTTCAGGTGGCGTTCCGTAGTACTGTTTGCGTGTAAAATGTTGTGGAACTCGGCTGAGAAGTTACCTAGTTGTAATATCGAAGTTCCATTTTTCAGGCGATAATTTGTGAACATGGTGGAATATAATATGTTAATAATTATTGCATTTCGAACATGCAGTAAAAACAGCCAGCGTGTCAAGTTTTTTTTTTCTGATTTATTAAATTATTTTAAGGATAAAATTTGACAAATGATGACGAGGCAACCATTTGGAACATAGGTACCGTGTACATAAAACATTTTTTGATCGAGACTGTTTTATAGCAATAGTTTGCGTCAGACTTTTTGGTATAATGTTTGCAGTTCCTGAAATAGTCTACATGAAGTTACCTTACTAAATTGTGGCTAAAGAAGCAAATAATTTGCATGTTTAATTCTTAATTACATTATATAATGCCATTGCATAATAACTTAATGCCGTTATAGCAGGTTTGGTAAAATAGGTTACATAGTTCGGTAGATATAATATGCCAAACTAGAATACTTGTAAAGCTGTTATTTTTAAAGTAAGTTCGTGATATAATTAAATTGTGTTAGTTTATATAGTTTACCTTAGAGCTACTTTGCCAAGTTAGGCAAGAATTGGTCGAGTATTGCCTCAGATATGAAGTAAAAGCTTTGTTTATCCAGGGTGCTATAACTTTCTAAATGATGGATTGCGGATGTCGAGTTCCCATATTTGATGCTGACTGTGTGAACTGTCAACATTCCAATGTCTGTTGAAATCTGTCGAATGGTTCTTGAGCTATTACATAGCACTCAGAAACATTTAAAATTGACGCCATTTAGAAAATAAGCATTTATCGTGGTCGAGAACCGTTAACTTTGAGTGAACATACTGAGTACTATAATAGTGATGGGTTTGGTGGAATTCGGTGTGATTTGTTTTATAAGATCACGAAGGACACAGTCACGCACAGATAGGCACATACACACACAAGCACAGAAAGGAAGGACATCTCAAAATCCTATCTTTCTTTTGGATAGGCTAATAAACACGATTCCCGTAACCTCAGTCACGATACTCGGAATTATTTCTTGCAAACTGTGATGTCCTCCACTCAATGTCTGGAATACTATCAAGGGTAGTCTTGCACGTCAATTCAACCTAACTTCCCACTAAGAACTCAATGTTCGCCCAGGCCTAAATGGGTTCCGAGTAAACGGCTTTCCTGTAGGCACATGGCAGTTACTCTGACCTAACTCAGAGTTTTGTAAGGCTGTTGCCAATTTGGATCCAGGTAAGATTGTAGATATATATATATATATATATATTTTTTTTCTATATTGGAATTATGTACAATATACGAATCTTCGTAGCCTTTACAGCAGTATTACAAAGATAACGTTTATAAACTGAACCTGTTTTACTGGCGTATTAACTAAGTGCGGTTTGTGTAAACACTCCATACTGGTTCTTGAATGCCTTTCTGGGAGATCATGGATTCAAACCAACTCGGTCATTGATTGATGTGACGTTATTAAGCTGCATTTGAATAAGAAAGTAAGAAAGCCAACTTGGATATACATATACCTTGTTTGCCAAGACTGATATTTGGGATACTTTTTTTTTTAAAGTGACTTAGTTAGGACATAGAACATAATTTAATTATATTTTAGGTATAATTAAATTTTTACTTCTTGTACTGGTGCTGCTTTCGTAGTCAAATAAAGGTACTCCGTTGATATTACAGTTATTCAACAATCTGAGTTATATATTATGCGTTGTAGAAGAACAAATTTCAATAATGAGTGCTGAATACTGTTTATGGATCAAAAAGTGGTTACAGAACAATGATTTATATCTATTACGTTTCAGCGAAGCAAATATCTAATCCATCCGCTTAATAATGTTACGTGATGTTAATAAGCTGTAATAAATTCGAAATAATAAATTGCACAAGGACATAATTTATGTAGTTTGTTCATTGTTTTGTTCTTTACGTATTCTATTAACAGGAACATTGTTATTTTTAACGATCGCCCACTTGTTGGAAATTTCTCTACGGTACGCAATTACTATAAAGTGAAATGAACACGGGGGGCTGAAAGGCAAATTACAGCTATCGGCATCTCTCTTAATTGCTCTCGGCTTGATTTACTTTTGTGTCGAAGAAGAATAAAAGGTGGTTAAGAGAGAAGTTATTGGCCAGCCTAGTGGCTTTCCAGCCAATCCCGGCTAATGGCCGTCACGGCTGATTGCAATCGATACCTATAAGACTAATTGTTTGTGCCATTATTGGGGTTGTGTCTGGAGGCAATTTGCGAGAGCAGCGAGTTCTCGCTTCCACAGCACGCATTATCGCGTCGCGATGGTTACAGCGTATTCAGACCGTCATTGCCTTTTAGCAATCCATTTGGCAGTCTTGTGAGGTATTAGCGGGTGGCGTCGAGCAAATCCACTCAACATTAGCACGTTAATTATCGCCACAGTGAATATAATCTTCGCTTGAAACTGCACTCTCTCCGAGAGGCACAGTGCTCTCAGGTTGTAATCTTGTTGCGTGGGATCGATCCGCCTATGGAAGCCGATATCAGCCTCTGCCTCACGACTGTTTACATTGTACTTGTGTAACTACGCTTTGAAATTAGACGGAAGATCACTCAGAACTGTTCATTACATCACTTAAAGACCACTTATTACAGGCGCTCAAGTTCACTGAATTGCTTTGGATAATTTTTCCTGATTTATATATATATATATANTATATATATATACAGAATGTGTGTGTGTGTGTGTGTGTTTTTTGCGTTATTGCAATGAATACCGTTGTATTCACAGCCATATATGTCTAAAATTAATTTCAAGTAGTTAGTATTTCGCCTATTTAACCCATTGAATCATCGTTAGAATGGACTGAGGGAGCTAATTCATTGGTATTTGAGGGCAATCGAAAAAAAAAGGGAAGCAATTTCCGCCATTATGGATATGGATTTTTCTCGACACCCTGGCAAAGAAAGCTTTCATAATTTTTTTTTCTTTCCGGGACACGGAGCATTGCTTAATAATAATAATAATAATAAAACTTCTTTATTTTTGTGGCGAAGTTAAGGTATTATCACCTTCTCTAACCACTTTAAATAAAAAATAGAACTTAATATTTATTTTTTTCAAAAACAAAACATGAAATCTACTGTAGAAAGTAGCTGATGTGAAATATACAAGCGCAATATACATAAAATAAAAATAAGATGAAGAGTGAACTTACACAATTTCTCTTTTGATGTTTGTATATACGTATAACTTATATATGCGTATACACACATATACTTATTTACACACAACTGCATACACATATGACATATACTCACATATACTAAATATAGTTGTAATATTTGTAAAAATAAACTACAAGATAACATTAAATAGCAAAAATTCAAAAACTGCAATGTAGTTCAGGATTTCTGAAGGAAAAAAAATCACAGCAAATAACTATGGTATAAATAAGTTACTTTCTTATGACGTTTTCTGGAGCCGATTTTGCCTGTTTGTTGTTTATGTTGTCGCAACTGTGCCTGTTCACTTGGCACAAAATAATAGTAGCAGACTCGGCAGTGATTATTTAAATAACAACAGAGGCAGTAAAAAAGTAGGAAAGGAACTCGCGAAAAAATTGATAAACATCGCGATGTCAGCCGGAGCATAACTTCCAGACAATTAAATTCTATGTTTTACTTAGAAGTTGGGAACGATGGTGTGTTGTGTGTGGGTACAGTCGCTTCGACAGACAACTTGCCACTGGTGTGCACGTGTGGCTATCCTCGCCGAACGAAGCTGCTGGAGTCTATTCCTGATTGCGCGCGTACAATTCAAATCCCCCTCTTAAATAATTCTTGTTTTAATCAACATTTTTTTTCGAAGAATGTTAATTGAAAAGTATCAGCCCGTTGATGCGAACCGAATTCAATTCGACGTGTGGTTTTTGGTCGCCTGCATCTTCGTTGATGAACTAAACTTTGGATGGGAAATGTTTTACCTGCGCTTGCTGTTCCGCGCGAGCCCCAACTCCGGAAAAAAAAGTATTTTGCACAAGCAAAATTCTCGGAAAACCTTTTGCCAAAAAAATCTTACGTGGGGCTACAGTAAGTTTTCCTCTATAAAAAATGCAATACGTATATTTGCAATATTACAAATTATAGACTTGTATTTCAATTTAAATGATTGAGAAGTGGAAATAGAAGTGTTTGTATTGTTTTCTTGAAAACAAATGTAATAAATAATTAAGAAATGAAAAAAAAATATTTTCCAATTATAAGTAAAGAAAAAGTTTATCTTCCCTGCAGCGACACTCCCACACCCAGAGTCAGCACCGGTTCAGTTATAATTCCACCCTTCCCCCCTCCACTTTGTCGTATAACACATGAACTTCGCTATTTGGCAAGAACGATATTGTGTAGTAATTTGGGCGAGAATATAATACAGCATTTTGGAAAGAATTGAGGTTAGTGATTTAGAAAATTATTGCACTTCAATATGACTTTAAGAGTCTGCAAGTGGATTGCACATTTGCAAAGTTACATTTTTACAATTGCTGAATAAATTGTTTTATGTGTATTTGTGCCGGGACATCGGTTAATAACATTACGTATTTATAAATTATTATAAGTATTTTCGGTTGTTTACAAACGTTATTGAGCAGGGACACACATATAGACACATGACGGAATGAGCTTGTTTTCCCCTAGGGAAGAAGAGTGAAAGGGTATGTCATTTCTACACTCGGAATAACGTTGTAAGGCTGCATACCTTCTCCCAAATCGTTATGGTCCATACCGTATTAGAAGGTGTTAAATCATGTTGATAAAATGGTATAACCATATTTAGTGGTAATTTCCTATAATAATGTTGAATAATTTTGTTAAAATGTTACAATATTGTTAAATAATGTTTTCTAAATGTTATAAGAATGTTAAAACATGTGCGAGGCGGTGGAGATCTCTTCTGAACAGCACGTTGCAAGGCATCCCAGATATGCTCAATAATGTTCATGTCTGGTGATTTAGGTGGCCAATGGAAGTATCTAAAGTCAGACGAGTGTTCCTGGAGCCACTCGGTAGCAACTCTCGACGCGTGGGTTGTCGCATTGTCCTGCTGGAAGTCCACGTCCGTCGGAATGCACAATGGACATGAATGGGTGCAGGTGATCAGACAGGATGATTACGTATCTGTCACCTGTCAGAGTCGTATCTAGACGTATCAAGGGTCCCATTTCACGCGAACTACACACGCCCCATACAATGGCAGAGCCTCCACCAGCTTGAACAGTCCGCTGTTGACATGTAGGGTCCATGGATTCATGAGGATGTATCCATACCCGTACACGTCCATCCGCCCGATACAATTGGAAACGAGACTCGCCAGACCAGGCAACGTGTTTCCAGTCATCAACAGTCCAATGGCGGTGTTGGCGGGCCCAGTCGAGGCGTAAAGCTTTGTGTCATGCAGTCAACAACGGTACACGAGTGAGCCTTTGGCTCCGAAAGCCCATATCAATGATGGTCAGTTGAATAGTTCGTACGCTGGCACTTGTTGATGCCCCAGCATTGAAATCTGCGCCAATTTGAGAAAGGGTTGCACGTCTGTCGCGTTTAATGATTCTCGTCAGTCGTCGTTTGTCCCGTTCGTTCACGATCTTTTCCCGGCCGCAGCGATGTCGAAGATTTAATGTTTTACCGTATTTCCGATATTCACGGTACACTCGTGAAATGGTCGTACGCGAAAATCCAAATTGTATCGCTACCTCGGAGATGCTATGTCCCATCTCTCGTGCGCCGGCAGAACACTACGTTCAAACTGACTTAAATCTTAATAACCTGCCATTGTAACAGCATTAACCGATCTAGCAACTTTGCGAGACGCTTGTTGTCTTATATAGGCGCTGCTGACCGCATCGCGTTACTCTGATTGGTTCCATACCTCTGTTATTTGCATACGCACGCCTATACCAATTGTTTTGGCTCTTCAGTGTGTATATAAAAATAATATATATATATATATATATATAAACACAAAAACACACATGTGCACACATACTTCAGACTGCAAACATAAAAACAGAATCCTTACATTCTCCACACCATTCACATAGTGTCTTTACCACAGCATGCTCACTTTTCACGTAGTGAATTTAATCTTCTTATACGCAGCTGAAGACAGTCTATGCTAGCAAGCGCCCAACCAGAATCCTTGGCCACATATTCTTCTTCTTCGCGACAAAGTTTTTCTTTCAGGCCNAAACAGAATCCTTACATTGTCCACACCATTCACATAGTGTCTTTACCACAGCATGCTCACTTTTCACGTAGTGAATGTAATCTGCTTATACGCAGCTCAAAACAGTCTACGCTAGCAAGCGTCCAACTAGAATCCTTGGCCACATATTCTTCTTCTTCGCGACAAAGTTTTTCTTTCAGGCCCTCTACAGCCCCTGGAATGCTATCATCATTGTACAATGCTATGTTCGCAGTCTTAAATGCTCGTCAACTAATGGCTTCATCGGAAGGTTGTGACTTTTTTTTTTTTTTTAGGTACACTCCAGGCAAACATAGTATCTTATGGGACCTTCTTAGACTTCTTCTGTTAATTTATTGATTTTCCTTTGCTTAATGTGATCAAAGGTATGTACATGTGCGTTTGTACCTACAAAGTTGTTCGCCATCACATAATATTTTAAAGTTCCCTTGAATGCTGATTGTTAAAGGTAGAATTCATTGGATGTGGTTTCGCCAGCAGCTAGTCTAGGGCGTGGCGTTTGCACTTGACACATCGTTGCATAGCACAGGAAGGCTCCGTAACACAAGTAGTTCTTTCATGTTTCTTTGCACCTTGGCTGTAGGCAATTTTTTGTGTTCGAGGTTATACAAGGTCACAGGATGAAGGTTTACGGTCAAGTTCAAGGTCATTTGGATTCAATATGGTGGTTGGATGACGTCATTGCATGGCAGTCGAAAGACCGGAATGACAGAGCATGATGCTGGCTTCGGCTCCGGTGCCCGTTATGTCTAAACATTCTAAATTTAAATTTTTTAATTTCTAGTCGAGGGTCTTCGGTCAAGGGATTTAATTCTGGAGTAATGGGTCTTGAGTCTTGATTCTTGATTCTTGAGTCTTGGGTCACAGGGTCGTGAGTCTTGAGTCTTCTTGAGTCTTGGGTCTTGGGTCTTGAGTTAATTGTCAATGTTTTTTGGGAATTTGCTAAGCTTTTTTGGAACATTTTTGGGATTTTGATACATATTTTGTAATAATTTTTTATTATTTTTAATGTATTATTTTGATTTTTTGGAATCATTTTTAGAAATTTTTGTAATTTTTTAATAATTTTTTGAATTTTTTGGTTTCAAGATCATCCAAGGTCAAGGTCACCGACATCTAACATGGTGGACAAGATGCCCACAAAAGGCCTTCCAACAGAAAACTTATATGTAAAAAATATAGGAGCACTCTGAAAAAACCCATATACTCGTTCGCCCCAGAAGAAAACACGCATATAATAATGTATACATAAATATAGAAATATAAAATAATTTTAATTAATTTTATACATAATTAATTATGGTTATATATATATGTTAATAAAAATAATTCGAATTAATTATTTATATAATTATGTTTATATAAATATGGGAATATAAAATTATTTAAATTTCTGTATTTATATATATACCTAGAAACATATTTAAATAACTTATTGTTATGTAAGTATTTGCGTGTTTTCTTCTGGGTGCGAACGAGTATGTGGGTTTTCTCAGAGTGTTTCCATAATTTTTTCGTATTCATTTTAGGGTGGAATGCCTCTTGTGGGCACAAGCCAAGCTCTTTACTGAAAAAAAGAACCTTTTATATATTAAAAAAAAATGACAGTGGACGTTCTGACACCGTGAGGGGAACATCGATTTGGAAGCACTCTGTTGTCATACCACGAAGATGAATTGCGAATACGAATGCCTGCTTTTGACCTCATCGATCATGAAGCCGCGACCTGCATAATCGCTAACTGGTTGTCGCCAGTGCCGATTCTGCGATAGAGTTTCACCTATGGTCAAAATTCTCGTCGGTATGAGAGAATGGCCTGTACGATGAGTCCTTTTCGCGCGATGAATGCTACATCGATAGGTACCGATTCGACAGGTGATTATGATGCGACAGTTAATGCTAAAGACGGAATGAGTGCAGTAGGGTCGGTTTGTGTGGAATGTACACTTTCAAAACTTTCGCGTGAAGTCAACGAACTTCAAAATAAACGGCTGTCAGCTCTAAATACTGATGAGTATACAACTCATTATACAAAGAAAAGCAAATTTAATATTTAGGACGAAACAGGAGGTGAAGAATATCATAAAGAGAACATTGATGAAAATTAACACGAAGACAGTGTTAGTGCTGAAGACGATGATGGCGATTTTCTCGATGCACTGACCCACCCCTCCAACATATTTGCTACAACAAACGACATGAAGAAGGCAGAAGACGCCGATAATACTGGCTGCCTATTTCCCGAAGTCCCGAATGAACATTTTCTATACACTCAAGATGACACTATAGTGGAAGCACTCGGAATCAAACACAGTAAATTCACTAGGTAGACTGGAACGAAGCAGGTGCGTTTCTAACTAACATAAGATTTTTGGAACTATTTTCCTTGTATCCCTACGCCGACAATCTGTACAAAGTTCAATTCGCGCAAGGACTAATGGCGAAGCATGGTGGGGGCATTCCGTGGTGCTGCATTGTTCAGTACAAAGTCCAAGTTGTGCATCGACCAATGGCGAAGCGTGGTTGGAGCCTGATGTTGTTCTAGGCACTCTTAATGTAAAGTGCAAATACAGTTTACTGAGGAAGTCATTAAATATATCCAGGAACCTGTATATATACTTTTTAAAGCGATATTATTAAATAAAATGTCCACCTTTTAGCTTTAAAGGTAGGACTACATAATTTTATTTTAAAATAGGGGGAATTTATTTTACTTGCAACCCACATGCACCACATTTAGCACCGCACACACCGCACTTAGCACTACACTTAGCACCGCATACAACGTACTTAGCACCGCACGTACAGCACTAGGCACCGCACACGCCGCACTTAGCACCGCACGCACCGCACTTAGCACCGCACGCACTGCACTTAGTACCGCATGCATCACAGTTAGCACCACACACACCGCACCCAGCACCACACGCACCGTACTTAGCACCAGACTTAGTATGGCACGCACGCATTTATCACCGCACTTAACAACGCACGCACCTCACTTAGCACCGCACATACCACAATCGGGGGTCGTTTATGGGTCATTTGTGGATCATTGTGGGTGTTTTTATGGGTCGTTATGGGCAATTTAGGAATCGGTTTTGTGAGGGGTCGGTCTATCATAGTCAATTGTCTGCTGTAAGTGCGTTCATTAGTTAAATCTGTACGAAGATAACACAAAAACGAAATATATTTTCACATAAAAAAAATCTATTCCCGGGCAAGGCAGCGATGATAAGTTAGCAGCTAGCGAGTAGGCCAGAAGTTTTTTCAACTCGTCTGGTAGGGTCCTTCCCGGGCTAACCATAATGTACATTGTTTACAAATTAAAGATAATTTTTTCATGGGGCAACTTGCGTGTGAGGTTTTCTTTTTCCTGTGGATTGTTACAAAATTGACTTTGGTGTAAGGGATTAAACATTTTTTTTTTACTATATGTTGTTTTACGTTTGATGTGTCTGTATGTATAGGCGTGATCGACATAATAAATATTTATGCTAGAATTTATGTTTCATGTGCGAAATATTCCAAGTCTCGTTAGCTGGCGTGAAGTCGCCGCTGTAGGCTGGTTGCTCGCTCTTTCCCGGGCCCCAGGTGCCCGCGCGCCTTCGACAGCTAGCATTACACGAAGAGCAAACTGCAACCCACAGCTGCCAACTCGTGAATACTGCATGTGGTACCAACCCACCCTGCTGTCGCCGTCGCTACTGCTGCTGAAACGATGCATATTACATATGCGAGGCCTCGTCTCCTAAAAAAAAAGAAATATTTATTTCGTCAGTTGTGGCTGCAGGTTGCGTTTCTTGCGGATGGCCCGTGAATCCGATGGAATTGAATATCTGAACTCACCGGTCAGAATACCAAAAGATGAAGGGCGAGACACCGATCTGTCACCTCTGGCATCAGACGAGAAACTGTGCCGAGAGTCGACACTGTTCCCATTAAATACTTTCCCCACACTAGCATGCTCTGGCGGACAATACTGAAAACTAGACAGGCGGCAGTGTTAAGGGATTAAGCGACGGTGAATAATTGGTCGGTTTAAAGTGTTGTGGTGAGGGGTAACAGAACAAATACTCAATTTCAACAGTACACATCTATTAGCATTAAAACGAAAAATGTTTTTGATTGGTCTTAATAAAAATTTTTAATACAAAAAAATATAAATGTAATAGATTATGCATGTAGGTATTTCGCTGATTGGAAAAATAACTTTTAAATAGGATAAAAACTTACAGATTTTCCTATTCCTACACAAAAATTTGAGTTTCAACAGCTCGTCTGGCAGTTGAATCGACAGAGTGGGTGGATGCTGACAGCTCACCTGGCGGTGAAAACGAGAAATTAACGCTACCTTTATGTTGAAAATAGAATCCAATATGGAATGCGCGTACAGCGCAACCTGTACTTTAAAAACATAAACAAATGTGGCTGCTACCTGCTGTTTAAATCGACAGCACGCCTGGTGACGATATCGATTATTAATACACCAGTGCTATCTAGGTGATGTTAAAGTTAACATATGAAATCCAAGATGGCGGCATCCAGAAATGTCTAAACAAATTACAAACGAAAAAATCCAAGATGGCTGCATACGACGGAAATAGTATGGGTGGTGGCTTACCGACTAATTAACCAATGAGAAACATTGGTAGGGGAGGGGAATGTTAAGACAATGCGATTGGTTGGAGGGGGTCAATTTGCTGGATATGGTGTTGGGGGAACCTCCGAAAATGTAACTTTTTTAAAAATAAATTGTTAACAATACGTTTTTAAAATAGTTATTTAATAATTTTTATTATTTTTTAAAATAAATTTTTACATTTTGATTTATTGTTTTTTTGTAGATTTTTATTTTTTGGTAATTTTTTTGGGATTTTCTAGGTCAAAAATTATTTGGGTTAAGATCAAATGTCAAGGTCATGATCAACTGGATCCAAAATGGGGTTCGTAGTCAGTAACGTAATATTCTAGCCGACTTCTATGAATTTATTAGATTTTGTTACCATTTTTTCTCGCGTGTTTGTTTTAAAAGTCATCGGGGTCATGATCAATGGCATCTAACATGGTAGTTGGAGTCCTCGATTTTTAACCTTTTTTTAAATTTTTTCGATTTTTTTTTTAATTTTTTGGCTTTAAGGTCATTCAAGGTTGAAGGTTAAGGTTGAATGTCACGGTCATTAAAGGTTGTAGGTCAAGGTTGAATGTCACGGTCATTCAAGGTTGAAGGTCAATGCTGAAGGTCAAGGTTGAATGTCAAGGTTTCAGGTCTAGGTCTAGGTTGAATGTCGAGGTCATCAACATCTTACATGGCTAACGAGATAGACACTGGCCGACATGACGAGGGCCGGTCGTGTTAGGAGCTTAGTCGGCCCACCTTTTATCGAACCCAGGACCTCCTACAAATGCGTCTTCAAATAATTTTTTATAATATTTTAATTTTTTTTAAATAAATTTTTTGTATTTTATAATTTTTTTTTCAATTTTTGGTTCCAAGATTATTCAAGGTTACGGTTACAGGGTTAACGTCATGGTTCAAGGTCAGCCAGATCCAACATGGCCGCCGACTGATCGGAATGAAAGAGCATAATTTCGGCCGGCCGGTGTCTGGCGCCTATTAGCCCATCCCCTTGCGCAAAAATCCCCTTTTATATTCTGCTGCTCTGAAATGGTGTTTCTAATGTGCGTGACATTTTGAAAGTACTCAACAGCTCTCGCCTGAAGTGTGTGTTCTTTTCGTTGGTTCGCACGTTGGACGCATATTTAATAGTTTCGTAGAAAAACTAATATGTCAAACACACCCTAACGCAGTTCAAGCGTCAGGTAGGCGTGAGCCGTAAGTAGATAGAGATTTAACATCTCGTCAATAGCGCGGTCAATATAGTCCATTCACGGCAACTTCCAACTTTTCTGAAGCCCTGGTGAAGTTCTACTTCCAGTGTATTCTTCCACCTGGTGCAAACAAAGCTTAACCATGTCTAGAAAATTACAAAAAAGAAACTGTGCGCCGCATTTGTGCGCACTCAGTGCAATGATATTTTGCATGATAACTATTTATTACTAGACATTACCAAAACACACCGGTTTTCTAGCTGTCTTTATTCACATTAATTATAAATGAAGTATTGTAATTTATGGATGAAATATAAGTTAAATTGGAATTGAATAAAAAATAAGGTACTTATGCGTTAATAGAAGTATAAAACGTTTGTGATAAATTAAATATTTAGGAAACGACGAGACACGTCATACATGGGGTGATTTTTCAAAGGTTAGATTTAAGAAGTGTAAAGAAACCGTGAATAGAATATATATATATATATATATATATTCTGTTGCACAGTGTAGCTTTACCACAGAGACGACTATTTCACCTCTGTAATCTTGAGTATTCTGTGGCCTTACGTTTCCTCAGAAGGCGACACGCCATAAGTAGGGACAGTGATATTTCGCGAAAAGATTTCGAGACAAGATACAGTCCAAAACACTGTAGGGTCGACCAGCTCCTTTGATTGGCTAAAAAATGTTCTGGCCCGTGTTAACTTTTTGCGCACGAATCACGAAGGTTCGGTGTCGGAGTTACTTAGTCATGAGTGGCTAGGCCAAAGACGGACACGGCACCAGCAGCCAGTGGAAGTATAACAACAGCTGAGGTGTGTGTATAGTATTGAATTCTACTGTGTGCTCAGATTTTTACGCGAAAAGTCACTGGCCCTAGCCATAAGCGGTGCATTTGCAATGACCGTACCAGCTAAACACCCCGCCGGTACAGGTCCGCTGTAATTACATCGCGTTGCAGGCGAGATAACGGCCGCTGCGAAAGTTCAGCTCGCGGCACGCGTCGAATGTGGTCGGGCCTCGATTGGCCGCGGACGTTGCGCTGATAAATGCCTTCGCCGGTTGCAATTAAATAACTGCTCGCGTCCGGGGGGGGTTGGCCTGCGCGCTCGCCCTGTCGCTCGCTGATATTGCATTCCAACCCCCTCACCCCAACCCCCTACCCTTTTACACTACTCCCGTGACTCCTCTCCGATATATATATATATATATCTACGGACTTTTCATTGGATTATCTCAGTTTTGTGTACGTTTCACGGGTCCGGGAATGATCTCCTCTGTGTGGGCAGGGTAGGACTCAGCATCGTTATAGTCTGTTCGACATTTCTTCATANTATATATATATATATATATCTACGGACTTTTCATTGGATTATCTCAGTTTTGTGTACGTTTCACGGGCCCGGGAATGATCTCCTCTGTGTGGGCAGGGTAGGACTCAGCATCGTTATAGTCAGTTCGACATTTCTTCACACTTTTTGAATCAAACATTTGAAAAATTATCCCATGTATAATGTGTTTGGTTCTTTTCTAAACATGCCATGTTTCANACTTTTTGAATCAAACATTTGAAAAATTATCCCATGTATAATGTGTTTGGTTCTTTTCTAAACATGCCATGTTTCACGAGCGTTTTATACTTCTGTTTACATAAAGGAACAAAAAAGTGTCTTATTTTTGGTTAAATTGAACTTTTATTTTATCTATAAATTATGATATTTCAATTATGTGAAATACGAATTAAAAAACAGGAAGTAAAGAGGCGTGGTGGTAATGACTAGTAGGAAATAGTTCTTAATATGCAAGATATTACTAAACTGAGTGCGCACGAATGCGGTGCGTTGTCCCTGTGGTGTAGTTTTCTAGACTCGGTTAAGCTGTGTTTGCATGAGGCGGAGGATTATCCTGGAAGTAGAACTTTAGCAAGGCTTCAGAAAAGTTGGAAGTAACCGTTAATGGACTATAATAAGAACCTATTTTAGAAAAATGTTTTAACAGAAAAATAACTGGTCAAGCACGTAAGTATTTATTCAACCAAGCCGTTCAGAGGAGACGGACTATTTTTATGCCATCTGGGTCCAGTGATGTTAACAAATTATGTTAGTAACGTGTTTCTTTTTATGTATGATGCCTTACTCGTGCAAACAAACCATAACGCCAATTCTTCATAACTGGTTTGATTAATTATATTTAATATAAATATTGATATTGTAACATTATGCTTCGAAATTCCTGTAATATAATAATCATTGTGTGCATTGTGTTTCACCATGCAATTCAGTTAAGTTATAGGATGAAGGACCATTCCTGTAATGTAATAATGGTAATGTATTCTGGTTGTATTATACACGTATAGGCAGCCATAAACATGTTTACAAAAGAACGATCAACTAATGAATGAAACTGTGAAATTATCTTTCTTTATAAGTTCACCAATAAATAATGATAATTTCGAAGTTTTATACATATATATAATAAATGGCGTGTGGGGAGTGCACCCAGGGCAAGGCGGCACCCTCCGAGTCACGGTCTTTCCAGCTGGGACCCGTAGGTGACCGTCATCCCAGGGCATGACAGAAATGAGACCCTATAATGGAGCGGCGCTGGAATGCAAGAGCGGGGGAAGCGGGAGCGGGAGTACACCGAGAAAATCCGCTGGCAAGCGGCATCGTCCAGCACAATTCCCACATGCGAAAATCCGGGAGTGAACTCGTCGGGATCGAGCCCGGATCGCCGTGGTGGGAGGCGAGCGTCCTGGACACTACGCCACCGCTGCCCCTATATATATATCCATTGTAATTTTATAATCTTGCGTCGTAGTGTATTTGATTGGCTGTTCAGTTCTAAGTGTTGTGTCGGAGCTGGC
The DNA here is from genome assembly GCA_002778355.1 of Clitarchus hookeri. Lineage (NCBI taxonomy): Eukaryota > Metazoa > Arthropoda > Insecta > Phasmatodea > Phasmatidae > Clitarchus > Clitarchus hookeri. Next base: position 141,834 of record NQII01004188.1, read on the forward strand.
GTGTCGTGCTTGTCGGGGCTATGTAATTTCGGCGTGTGCCAACCCTTAGCCGCAGCCACGTAGTTTTTTTTTTACCATAGGCTAAAGATGAGGTAGACTGATATTCGCCTTCTGCTCGTGTACCCAACATTGACCTACCCCACTCCAATACAACGCTCTCTCAAGACCTCGTTGTTAAGAACCGCCCAAATCTCGCTCTCACCCCCAATACAACTGCCAGAGTGACATGATCAAAAGCGATGAACGTTCAAAAGACGAACCCTTTTATGTCAATACAATGCCTTTACCAATTTGAATTGTATCTAATTGCGCTAAAAATTGTTTAGAGGAATTGTAGAAACGTCTCAAAGCACTTGTTTACATAAGCAATGTTCTAATCTCAAACGCTATCTATCCACGTCGTTTATGAAAGTGCTATTGGCAGAGAAGAGTTAAATGTTGGGACATGGAGAGTGGCTACAGCGCACCTCGAGTGCGCGCTCTATCCCCAACTTCCCTCTTCTGTTTCTACAGTTGTGTAGGAAGAAAAGCAGGTCTGTGCTGGGACGCGGAGATGGGTGAGAGCGCACCTGGCACGCGCACTCTACCCCCGGGTCGAGCCTGCGACAGTTGTGTAGGCGGCCCGGGTATCGGGCGC
>NQII01004188.1:142588-154657 GCA_002778355.1 Clitarchus hookeri
ACTTCTATTCGTCTTCTCCGTCCCTTCTTCTCTGCGCCGTTTCACAGGATCGCGCGGGGACATAAGTTCATCCTGAAGAACACTTACTTGAAATTAGTGAGAATTCGGTATAGAAAAATACATGTTGATGAAAATAATTTTTTTTTAAAGCCAATTTTGAATATATAAATTTGAAACAAAAACTTGGGTGTGAGAAATGATACTCTCAAGCTCGGTATCGAGTCATGTATAGAAATTTGTTTTTCAGTAATAGTTTTATTTGATTATAAAGTTTTCTGATCTTTGCGGGAAACTAGGCTATACTGTTTCAGAAGGCTTCAATAGCAAAGAAGCACGTATTTTTCCCCTCAGAAAAGTTCCTTGTGGTATGCATCCATCTTCAATAGGAATGCCGCCCTAGTGAAAGATGTTAAACGCCTCAAGTTCACGTCCGGCCTTAAGGAAGCGTTGCGACGGCNAATAGGAATGCCGCCCTAGTGAAAGATGTTAAACGCCTCAAGTTCACGTCCGGCCTTAAGGAAGCGTTGCGACGGCGATGGAAAGTAGCGTAAGCAAGCTCCGCGTGTGCGAGCGGCGACTACAGTATTCTATACAGCAATCTGTTCAGAAAATATACAGCATTGTCGCTGCAGTTAAAAACACTGCTTTAACAGGAGAAAAAAATATCGTCAACAGACGACTTCTTACAGCGGTGTTTGCTGACTTTAACACTTTTCAACGACCACGTTTGTCTTTCAATAACCACATTTACGAATGGGCAACAAAACATNGTTTGCTGACTTTAACACTTTTCAACGACCACGTTTGTCTTTCAATAACCACATTTACGAATGGGCAACAAAACACCGACTTTCATTTCTGTCCTCAAAAAGGTTTAACTTACATAAAAATATTCCGTAGTTTTATTTTAAATTAGAATAGACAATTGCTTGCAATGTGACCATTATGTCAACTAGGGAGGCACCTCAAGGGCGATTCTAATTACTCTCTTCATTTTTATCATAGTATTACACGNGACCATTATGTCAACTAGGGAGGCACCTCAAGGGCGATTCTAATTACTCTCTTCATTTTTATCATAGTATTACACGAGGACCCGGAAACTTCGATGTTTCATATGAGGACAAGGTAGAGTGCGAACGCACGAACGTTTTACTTTCTTTCTCGAATGGACCGTAGTTTGTAAGCCACGTCGTGGAAAAATTTGAGCCGATAATTAACGTGCAAGGAAAGAAGTACCGAATCCCGTGCTACCTCATGGTGCTGCCTGGTCTGTGGTGAAACTGAGATATCAGCCCGTGAACAATTAACTGAGGCTCGAGTACTTGTTGGTTGAGGAGCCTGGCCGCCTGTTGCTAATGATTCCGCGAAACGTGCGTTTCTCTAGTATTAGCCAGTGGTTCTCAACGGGTGTGCCGCGGCACTGCACTGTGCCGTGAGATTACCTAGATGTGCCGCGAGACTTCTGAGCCTTGTTATAAGCAATTGAAATTATTTCACTTAGTATTTATTTTAAAAAATAAACAAGAGAATTAAGCAGAAAATATGCCAGAACGCACGAAATGGCATTTCGACTAAAAGCCTACAAACAACTGACTGGTGAAGGCAAGTTGTGCACGTATTGTTGCCAACTTGTATGTTAGTCTCCTCTCGCACTGTTTCCGTCACGTACCATAGTGAGCCGTGGGAACTCACTACATAGAATAGAGTTGCGTTAACAAAACTAAAGGTTGAGAACCACAGTAGTAGACTGACATGCCGAAAGTCTGTGGCGCCACTGTGAAACGACGTCTTGTGAGTGCCCAGGCCTGTATCAGTCGTGCGTTAACATGGTTGGACCATGCTGTGACCACTTGCAGCCCTGCATGGGCTTCACACAATGACGGGACATTCGAGCAGGACAACGCACCGTGTCGCCGGGCCCCAAGATTTTAGCCAGAATTGGTTTCGAGGTGCATTCTGGAGAGTTCCGACGACTGCTGTGGCCACCTCGTTCGCCAGACGCGAACCCCGGTAGAGCATTTGTGGCACGTGGTGGCGAGGTCCATGCGCACCGAGATGCTGCACCTACATACAGCAGGGAGGCGTGCGTGTAGCTGCCCAGACGGCGTGGGTCAACGTCTCTCCACAGGTGGTCTCCGTCCGCCTGGGGAATCGATGCCACGACGAGATCCTGCACTTCGCCAGGCTAGAGGAGGGCTTGCACGATACAACGCCCCCTATTCCATGATTTTTGGCATGTCAGTGTACATCCTTTCCCGTTGTGATATAAGATAGCAGTTCGAGAAAAGATTGACAATGAAGGTTGAACGACTTTTCAAAATTGAATGAAACATTTGTAGGAACTTTATATGTGCGTGTATTTTCCACGCAAATCTCAAAATTGAACAAAAGTGATACGTTAGGTTACACCTCGAAATAATTTCGTATGTTGTTCGAAATTTACGAGAGATATTTATTGGAGCTTTGTTAAACGGTTAACCCTTATTTCAATTTTAACTTTTGAGATATAATTTAAAGTCAAAATAGCTGAACGTTAAACCCTTAGTGCAGGTAAACCATGTGTCGGATTTCAAAGAAACCTGTAGACAATTGCTTCTGGGAAAGTTAAGGGATTTGGAGAAAAGTATTTCCATATAAAATTAAATTTAAAACAACCTCAAACACACAAAATAATCAGAACGCTCCTATAACGAGAAATATGTAAGATATAAAAAAGATACATGACACAGTGGTAGTAAAAATTCAATATAATCCCTGATTGTGTTCACTAGAGCCTTGTGATGATTAGGTGATCGATATATATATTCCTATAAGTTAAGATTATTTGGTAACGCACTAGATCTTACCTACTTGAGCGTAACTAGTGATTTCACTGGCTACTACTATCTATCACCTGTGTCACCGCTTTACTGGAGATTGGTTGCTCAATTGCTGCGCCTTTACTGTTGGCTGAAAGTGACCTCGGGACTTGCCACGCAAGTTGTCAGCCAATGGCAAACTTAAACTGAGTGCACAGAATCTTAGAGTTTAGTTCGCAGATCCCTAGTGATAGATTATGTATTCAGATATTTTGATATAACTCGCACACCAGATTTGGTTCCAAAAGTGACAAACGAGCCAAGTAACTTTGGAGGCCACCAAATAGAGATTACGTAGTTAAAATAAAACACTAACTTGACTATGTGTGAAGCCTTGCTCTGCTAAGGGGCCGCGGTGGTGTAGTGGTCAGACCACTCGCCTCCCACTTATGCAGATCGGGTTCGATTTCCGGCGAGATCGCTCCCAGATTTTCGCATCGTGCCGGACGATGCCACTGGTCGGCGGGTTTTCTCGGGGATCTCCCTTTTCCCCGCCCTATCATTCCGGTGCTGCTCCATGCTCACCTCAATCACCCTTATCGGCCCTCAAGACCTCGCTGTTAAGAGCCGCCCAAATCTATTCACTCCGCTCCACGTCTACTCGAGTGAAACTCGCGATTCCAGTGGCTACTGCAGACCGTCACATTTGTAACCGCTTTACAGGAGATCGGTTGCTCAACCGTTGAGCCTTTAATATTTGCTGAAAGCGCCATTGGCAAACGTCAACTCAGCATACATCACTTTGCAGTTACAAAATAACGCAAACTACGCCGGTCCGTAGTGATCGATTATGTATTCAGGGATTTTAATATAAGTCGTACACCATTTTTGGTTCTAGAAGTGACATGTAAGCTAAGTAATTTCGGAGGCCACCTACTATAAATTAAGCATTTAAAAAAAGTAATAACTTGGCTTGATGCGTGAAGCCTTGCTCTGCCAGTGACTGAGACAGCGAGTGGCACGGAGATGCCTCCGTCGTGTGCCGCGCATGCGCACTGCAGAGCCGGGAAGCGGTGCACGGGGCCAGAGCCTCGCCAGAATAGAAGAACCCCCGTTACCAAGGAAGCGGCTGGCGTGCCCCACTTGGGCCGGGCTGCCGATGGAAGGATAAGGGCGGTTGGCTGGGACGAGAGCGGGGCTCGCTGCTCTTATCGCACACGCCTCCTTGGAGTACCTCAGTGACATCGCAAGTAGTCCCTATCCTTGGCGGGTACCCTTCTCACCACCTCGGTACCGACCGTACTCCTTCGCGAGGTAGCTCGTCTGTTTCGTAGACTGAAGAGAGGTGGACCGCTTATTCGTCTTCTCCGCGTGTACCCAACATTGACCTACCCCAAAGGAACATGAATGTCGAAGTCGCCAGTGAGTGACGTGTTTGTTTGTATCTTTTTTTTCCAAAAGACAACAAGCACTTTTGCCACGGTAAAATACTTTCGCCAATTCGAATTCAATCAAACAGCAGTGCAAATTGGTTAGAGTAAGTATACGTACATCTCAAAGCACTTGTTTACTAAACAGTGTTCTAACCTCAAATCCAATGCGCGTCGTTTTTGCTAGTCGTGTTGGCAGGAAGGCAGTTCAATGTTGGGCCAGCGAGATCGGTCTACCTCGTCTTTAGTTTGTGGTCTGTTTCACGTTCGGCAGATCGCAGGCTTGAGTCCGCCCAACTACACCAGTGGCTCTCCATGCCGGGACAGGAAATTACTGGCGTTGGCTGCTCATGGTAAACTGAGCACTTTCGAAAGCCCTGCTTATGATCTACTTGCGTGCACACTTTGTATCATTGCGCCCTATGTAGAATTAGCATTGCCGTCGTCCTGATCACTTTCCTCACGCATCAGTCACGTGGAACTGTGAAATTATAAGAATAATAAATATTTTACAAATTTGCAGATTGTTACATTTAAGGCGCCCGTCTACCTGGCACTTGAACTGCGTTGCAGAGTGTTTCAAATACACGTTTTTCAACGAAACTATTAAGCGTGCGTTCAACGTGCTGATCTACGAAAAGAACACACACTTCAGACGTGAGCTGTTAAGTACTTTAAAAATATCACGTACGTTAGAAACATCAATTCAGAGTACTCCAAAGCCGCTAAAAAACGGCCTTTCCAAGGTGCTGCAGCTCAAAATGCACGCATCAGATACATACAAAACTTCCTAAAGACTTCCGACTAATAAAATAATATGGTCACCGCTGAAAGTCCCATAGGTACACGCAGCACGACGAGAACACTGCACGCCAGTTCAGAGCCTTGCGCTTAGCGGCGATGGCGTACTTGATGCGAGTCGCAGTGTCGCCCTTATCGCTCCCGCGCTTCTTGGCCTAAACGTGGGAAAAAGTTCCAGGTAGACGGGGGCCTTAATGCATTTGTAAAAAAACAGAAAGCAAAATGGATCAATTCAGTGTTCGAAAATACTAAACTAACACTTCGAATTCAATGTTGAAACATGAAACTTGTTTCCCTCTGTCGTTGCCAACTTAAGTGGCAGCGTGCCAGTCGGCGTGTCCGTTAAAATGTATGCAAGTAGAGACAGTGACATTTCTCAGAGGTTGATTTCTCAAGAGTTCTGTTTACCGTGAACAGCCGTCTATTCACGATTCCTCCGCACTTTTTAAACTCATTTCTGATTGTTTTATTTATAAAATATATTTATTAACAGAAAGTTTATGAAATCAAACAAATTCAAGTACAAAAGAATGAAGATTGCATTATCAACGTCCCAGCACTTATGTGGCACTTCTGTCGTTCATAAAACATCTAAACTCAAGTAGCTGGCGGATCGGGAACGATTTTATAACAAACAAAGGGCATTTGTAAGACGTGGGGAAACTAGCCAAAACTCCAAGTCTAGAACATAATAAAACTTAAGTAAAGTGTAACTGTGACGTAGGCAGGAAAAGCAATGAAAGGTGCGGGAAACAGCAATATATAACTTACAAGGTGTGTTATTTAATATATATTATGACAGAAAATAGCAAGAATGTGCAGTCGGAAGTAATTATTGACAATCAGGAAAGAAAAGGTATTCGTGTAACAAAAGGTTATTAAGCACCTTGATACCATTACACTGTAAAAAAACACGTACTTTTACAAAAAATAAAAATAAACCAGTTGCCAAAAACTTTTTGTAGCGCTAGAAACACTTTCTTTTAAATATAGCAAAAAAAATTATAATATTACAAATTAAGGCTTGTATTTCAACTTAAATGAGCGAGAAATAGCGACAAAATAATGTGTATTATGCTCTCGAATACAACTGCAATAAAAAAAATAATATAGGAAAAAAAATTTTTGGATGTTTCTCAAAAAAAAAAAAACCTTGCCGGCACCTTTATTTGACCCAGCAAACTCTAGTTTATAAATAACGCACTTCACCACACGAGCAACATCAACTTGCACACACACACACACACACACACGCACACACAGTCATATATTATTTTATTAGAATGGTAAATGTTTATTAACTCGGACAATAATATAATAATCTTACCTCTTGGAAAATATTGTGGTTAGTAATTTAGGACACTACTGCATTTCAGATGGACGTTAAGTCTGCAGGTAGATTAAACAGTTTCATAAATGGAGTTTTCTTATTTAAAACCTATTGTTTTACGAACTTTGCGGTGGATGGACAATTCCTGGCATTTCATACCAACACGTTATCATTACAAACCCTTCGATTGGTTACAGAGTTAACTGGGCAGATATAATACATGTAATAGCGTGATCGTAGGAGCTTTCAAAGTAGCTAAAGGAAAAGGCAATGAAGTGTATTACACTAACGTTGAAAGAAAACCTTTTCCCATAATCGATCGTTATTATTCAATATCACATCATCCGTAAATAGATTAACTTGTTTTAAATGAAATAAGTATCACTAGGGACACCCGATTTTTAGCGAAATGAGTTCACAACCAGCCGTACTTCGTAACACTTAAGCTCAGATCCTCTTTTTTGATTGGATAGTTTCCGTGGTGGGCGCCTTCGGTGTCTCCGCGCGAAACGCACACTGAGGCCGCGTCCGAATTGCCAATTTTAGTTCACCATAAGGTCACGTGACCCGATTTAGTCATCTAAAATGATGACGTGTTTAGTATTTTACTATTCAATTCTTAGCATGTATCGAAACTAACTAAAATACTAAATTACCAAATCGCATCCATGCTTGAACAAATGACTTTCGACGGCGTCCGAATTGAATGCTACCAAATAATAAACATACAAATATACAAAATGGTCAGTTCGAACACAGGATTAATGTCGATGTAACCTAATTCTGATTGGCCATTCAAGTAGGAAAATGCCTTCTCACAAAGACGCGCCGCCAATAAGGAAAAGCAAACTGCTGGAACGTCCGCAGTGTATTAAAATCTATCACGTGTGGAAATATTTTCGTGTATGCCTCTCAATATCACAGAATGTAATACACTCATTTGCAAAAAAAAATTGGATCACCATGAACGAATCGCACGAGTACAACAAACGTTATCACACAGTATCGTCATAGCCCGACATGTGTCCTATTTGCGTTTAGTGCGGTTTGTTTCCGCGGGTCTGCCGCTAAGGAGGATACGTGACCCTCCATCTTGCATAGCCGCAAGACACCGAGTAAGGACTTTAGCAGCAGTGTGAGATGCAGAGCCAAGGCCAGTGAACACGCAGCACGCCCCGGCGGCGCATTCGACAAGCCTTCGCTAAGCTGGATGAGTTTGAGAGAGGCCGTATAGCCGGCCTCCGAGAGGGAGGCTGGACGGTTTAGGCGCATTGCTCGTGGCCAACTATGCTTACAAGAGAGCTTAAGGTATACTTGACTCCACTGCCCTATTCGACATCAGGGGTGATTATTATGTTATGAATTTGACAACCATGTCTTAAACATTTTGGAAATTACAGCCAACCATGCTTATAAGTGGGCTTAGGGCATACTTGACCCGTTCTGCCCAGACTCCACGGGCGTCGCTGCGGTCCATCCAGGAGCATCTCACGGCAGCTGGGGAGACGCCTGCGTCCAGGCGGCTAGCAGAGCGGGATCTGCCGTCGCGGCGTCCCTTACGACGTCTTACCACTACGACCGGAGCATCGCCGAGCACGCGTGAACTCCTGCCGGGAACGGGCAGCATCGCAGCTTGCGGATTGGCGACGAGTGTTGTTCGTGGACGAATCACGGTTCTGTCTGGATGCAGACGACCGCCGAATTCGAGTCTAGGGACGCCCTGGCGAATAGACCATAACTTTATTTCTGGGTACAAATCCCGAGTAAGCCCCGAATGAATGTTTGCTGTTATTATATTCTACTACCTGTGCCCGCGGCTCCGCTCGCTAGGACTACAAAATTATTGTTTAGGTTTTTTTTTTAAATAAATAATCGAAATCAAAATTTGCAGCGGACTCGCAATAAATACACGTACATGCTCGAACGTGATTAGTTTGTTACTAACGACGCGAGCCGACTGAGTGTCGGCCGAGCGCACGCNTCGCAATAAATACACGTACATGCTCGAACGTGATTAGTTTGTTACTAACGACGCGAGCCGACAGAGTGTCGGCCGAGTGCACGCGACTCGTGTTACACTCCCCCCCCCTCCAGGATACCACCCGCCACACACCATGGCTCTCCACGTCCGCGTACGGTCAACCGACTCGCGAAAAATTACTTTTTTACAAAACTTGTGATATCTCTTAAAGTATAGGCGGGAATTGGTTTAGACAGCGTATTGCAAGAGAGCGCGCTGGCGGCAAACTTTTTTCCTACTTGAGTCACTATTATCGTCACTGCTTATTCCTTATGTTACTTTACTTAACAAAATGTGTACTAAAACTTTGCCAGAGGACGTGGCTATGAATAAAAAAAACACGTAAATTGCATAAGTGGTTCTCGAGTGATAAGCTCTCTAACAAACAGACATACAGAGAGACGTTGAGTTTTATAATATGTATAGATTAGCCAGCCGTCTCTCGATTAGCTTCTCGGCACAAAGCGAAACCATAAAAAAATGCAATGTTAATTTTACATAAATGTGAAGAATACAGCATGTGTATACAATTTCTTAGTTTTTAGTTATAATAAAAGTAGTTTTGGTAGTTACAGAGATGCTTCTAAATTAGTTATCTTGATTTTCCGTCGCCCCATTCCACTTCGGCTTGTGATCTCACTCTGTATAAACCAGAACTTCCCGAGACCATCGTGAAATAAACTATGCCTTCGCTCTTGACAGGTAGACGAATTTGCTTATTTGCTAAGCGAACTTGCAACCATTTTTTTTTCTGGGTACTGCTCTTAATTTAATGTTAAGAACTGTGAATTTAGCATTTGAACCTGAGTCATAAATCACAGTTTTATTTGCTAGGGGCCAACCACAGGGTGCAATTTCCTTCCTCGTTCTTTACTCTTCAAACTGTATTGATGGGAAACGCCTAGCGGCGTCCGCGACGCAGGTTGCCAACCTTCCAGCGAGAGGAAACGCCGACGCCATGGCACAGAAAGGCGGAGTGAACCCGAGTATACACTGCTCATTGTAAACTGAGCACTTTTGGAAGCCCTGCTTAAGGTCATTCAATTATTGATTAATTGGCCTTATTAACAAGCTTTCTCGTTGTTAAATATTTTTCTTTTTTAGTCACAACTTTGCAATACAGACGTTATACAGCATTAGCCTGCAACGACGGATCCAAATGTCAGGTATTTGTATTACGTATATTAACAGCTCATTAATTATCTTATCGAGTGAAGGTTGCTGGGGAAAGTGGGTGGCGCCGATCCCGATACGGACTTTGCGCATGCGCAGAAAATTCTTCCTCAGCCAAGTGTTGAAGTTGGTCCACGGTCAACTGAGCTATTATGAAATAAACCTTTGAAAGTAAAGCTGACAATTTCAAAAATAATTATATATTCGTTAACACAAAGCCTAAATAACAAGTCTTCATTGAGTTTTCGATGCAACACTCTAATCAAAAAGAAAAAACACCATATATTAGTTGTTAAAAAATCGCAGTTAGTATTATAACCAAATGGATTCGTGTCGCCAACAAAAACTTTGGTCGCTGCAAATTAATTCTTTATTTAACATACTGAAAAAATGAAATATGTGTTTGCCACAAATAAAATTGTTTTAGATAAATTATTTGGGTTTATGAACATGTTTAACTGATATTGAGGAACGAAGTCTTGGTTGTACCAACAAGATATCGTTCAACTGAAACAAACGCCACGCAAACAAATATATTTGGTATACTTAAGCAATTTTTTTTTTCAGTGCACAGGGAAGAATCGATAATCAACATTTAGAATCCTTTAAATTTCCCTTGCTGAACGGCCTTAGCTTCGATGAATACTCGCTAACGAACGAACCTCGCGCAACACCGATCGTTTTTCCCCTGCCGCGAATCCGGAAGTAAAACATCGCAGGTACAAACCGCCGTGTCATGTCGTCTCTCGTGCAGTTACTTACTCTGTGGTGTGACGTTGTCCCCTCCGGGCGCATGCGCGGCCCGTCGCTGGCGGATGTCGCCGAGAGCTTCAGTGGGCGTCGTTAATTCGCGGGCAAACAGAAAGTGGAGAGTTGACGGGCGCCGAGATGGCAAGAAAGGCTCTCTCCGGCAGATTGGCCAACTTTTTTTTTCGCAAAAAGTCTGTAAAACGGTAGCAAAAAAAATCGTTATTAAATCACTAGATTTAAATCTTCATCAATTTGAAATTAAATTTAGACAAGAATGTATATAATATTTGTTTTGGGAGCTTAAAATAGTATTTATTATTGCTCTTTTTTTTTTCTTACCTCAATACCATTGTCAAAAAATGAAAAAAAAAAAAATTAATAAATACCAAAAAATATCGCGTGTGAAATATTTTAATAACCTATTCGCAAGATATACGTTGAAACGCACAGTACTCTCAAGCTGTATGTATACTGTAAATGTATACTTTAAGTAGGTACTTTTCCATTGTGAAGGTTCCAAAACCTTTGCCTACGATGGAGCCAAGCCTTATCGTTATCCCCACAGCAGATAGCCCACATTGCTACCTATGAAGATAGTCACACGCACCTCATGGTATTCTCACGCTTCCTCCGCATGTACGTAATACGTTCCAGTGAACTGAACAGTCCTGAAGATTTAAACGACTAAGTAGATCTGTCACCAGATTTTTTTTTTTACAGGAATCACTAATTTTTTTTTCGACCTGTCGTAAATAGGAAATCTGACCACCAGACCATTTTTTTTTTCTGAAAGCTAACCGGGTTCGATTCCCGGCTGTGTCGCTCCCGGGTTCTCACACGTGGGGATCTTTGCTGGACGATGCCGATGGTCGACGGGTTTTCTTGGGGATCTCTCTGTTACCCGGCCTTGCAATCCGGCGCTTCTTCGTACTCAGAGCTCGCATCACCCTCATCGGCTCCCAAGACCCCGATGTGACGGCTGTTCAAGTGCTTACATGTCTCTTCCTACATTTTGAATATATTTAGCGTTTTTGTGGTACAATATCTATAACTATTTGATAAAAATTCCAGATCAGTTTAAAAATAACTTTTGCATACTTTTTAATAGATTTATCAGGATTTTAACATTAAAATTTGGGCTAAACAAATTTCAAAAAGTTATACGAGAGCAAGCTGTTTTTTTTTTGTTCCTTTTTTTTTAAGGAACGCTATGGAGAAATTTCTTTGAAGTATGGCATTTGGTTTGCCTGCGATAATTTGGATTTCGATTTCATTGTAAAACAGAAAATAAAATTATGGCCAAACCACAGGAAGAAATTCGATGAAATGTCTTCATCTTATTCCAATGAGATTAACAGTTATTTTGAACTGTAGACAAACATGATAATTATACAAAAAAATTTAATTCGTATGACAAATGCATATAAATTAGAAATTCTTGTATTTTCCATCATTGATTTTTGTAAATTAATTTTCCACAGTTTTTATGCTTTTATCAGTGTACAATTTGGTGTAATAAGACAGAATTATAAACTAACCCAAAACTATCTAAAATAATTGTTGGCATTTGAACACATTTAAGAACCTCCTGAACTCCTCCGCTCCATTTTTTTTCTTCAGAAATCACCACGACTGGGGAGTAAATCAGCAGGTTGGCAACAGCGCGAGTGGCGGAAAGCCGAGCCGAGACGGACGTGACGCGGCAGCGCGGAAGAAAAGTTGTCCTTCGTCAGCAGAGTGCTGAGCCCTGATGGAGAAGGGGGG